>PVKP010012594.1:0-57899 GCA_004027715.1 Plecturocebus donacophilus
GTGTGATGCCTCTAGCTTTATTCTTTTTGCTTAGAATTGACTTGGCTATGCGGGCTCTCTTTTGGTTCTATATGAAGTTTAGGGTGGCTTGTTCCAGTTCTGTGAAAAAGGTCATTGGTAGCTTGATGGGGATAGTGTTGAATCTGTAAAATACTTTCTGCAGTGTGGCCATATTCACGATGTTGGTTCTTCCTAACCATGAGCATGGAATGTTTCTCCACCTGTTTGTGTCATCTCTTATTTCATTGAGCAGTGGTTTGTAGTTCTCCTTCAAGAGGTCCTTTACATTCTCTGTTAGTTGTATTCCTAGATATTTTATTCTCTTTGTAGCAATTGTGAATGGCAGTTCACTCTTGATTTGGCTCTCTTTAAGTCTGTTATTGGTGTACAGGAATGCTTGTGATTTTTGCACATTGATTTTATATCCTGAGACTTTGCTGAAGTTGCTCATCAGATTCAGGAGATTTTGGGCTGAGACCATGAGGTTCTAAATATACAGTGATGTCATCTGCAAATAGAGACATTTTGACTTCCTCCATTCCTAATTGAATACCCTTTTACCTGATTGCTCTGGCTAGAACTTCCAATACTTCATTCAATAGGAGTGGTGAGAGAGAGCATCCTTGTCTAGTGCCAGATTTCAAAGGGAATGCTTCCAATTTTTGCCATTTAGTATGATACCGGCTGTGGGTTTGTCATAAATAGCTTTTATTATTTTGAGATATGTTCCATTAACACCTAGTTCATTGAGAGTTTTTAGCATAAAGTGCTGTTCAATTTTGTCAAAGGCCTTCTCTGCATCTATTGAGATAATCATGTGGTTTTTGTCTTTGGTTCTGTTAATGTAGTGAATTACTTTTGTAGACTTGCTTATGTGGAACCAGCCTTGCATCCCCGGGATGAAGCCTACTTGATCATGATAGATAAGGTTTTTCATGTGCTGTTGCAATTGGTTTGCCAGTATTTTATTGAAGATTTTTGCATCTATGTTCATCGTGGATATTGGCCTGAAGTTTTCTTTTCTTGTTTAGTCTCTGCCAGGTTTTGGTATCAGGATGATGTTGGTCTCATAAACTGATTTGGGAAGGATTCTCTCTTTTTAGATTGTTTGGAATAGTTTCAGAAGGAGTGTTACCAGCTCCTCTTTGTATGTCTGGTAGAATTCAGCTGCGAACCCATCTGGACCTGGTCTTTTTTTGGCTGGTAGCCTATTAATTTCTGCCTCAACCTTGGCCCTTGCTATTGGTCTATTCAGGGTTTCTGCTACTTCCTGGTTTAGGCTTGGGAGGATGCAAGTGTCCAGGAATTTATCCATTTCTTCCTGGTTTACTGGTTTATGTGCATACAGTTGTTTGTAGTAATCTATGATGGTGGTTTGTATTTCTGTGGAATGTGTGGTGATATCCCCTTCATCATTCTTTATTGCATCTATTTGATTTTTCTCTCTTTTCTTTTTTATTAATCTGGCTAGTGGTCTATTTTGTTGATCTTTTCAAAAAGCCAGCTCCTGGATTTATTGATGTTTTTAAGTTTTTTTTTGTGTGTCTCTATCTCCTTCAGTTCTGCTCTGATCTTAGTTATCTCTTGTCTTCTGCTAGCTTTTGAGTTTTTTTGATCATGCTCCTCTAGCTCTTTCAATTTTGATGATAGAGTGTAAATTTTAGATATTTCCTTGCTTCTCATGTGGGCATTTATTGCTATAAATTTTCCTTGAGACATTGCGTTAAATGTGTCCCAGAGATTCTGGTATGTTGTGTCTTTGTTCTTGTTGGTTTTGAAGAATGTCTTTATTTCTACCTTCATTTCATTGTTTATCCAGTCAACATTCAACAACCAGTTGTTCAGTTTCCATGAAGTTGTGTGGTTCTGAGTTAGTTTCTTAATTCAGAGTTCTAATTTGATTGCCCTGTGGTCTGAGAGACTGTTATGATTTTTGTTCTTTTGCATTTGCTGAGGAGTGATTAACTTCCAATTATGTGGTCAATTTTAGAGTAGGTGTGATGTGGTGCTGCGAAGAATGTATATTCTGTGGATTTGGGGTGGAGAGTTCTGTAAATATCTATTAGGTTTGCTTCGTCTAGGTGTGATTTCAAGTCCTGTATATCCTTGTTAATTTTCTGTCTCATTGATCTGTCTAATATTGACAGAGGACTGTTAAAGTCTCCCACTATTATTGTGTGGGAGTCTAAGTCTCTTTTTAGGTCATTAAGAACTTGCTTTATGTTTCTGGATGCTCCTGTATTGGGTGCATATATATTTAGGATTGTTAGCTCTTCTTGTTGCATTGATCCTTTTACCATTATGTAATGCCCTTCTTCGTCTCTTTTGATCTTTGTTGGTTTAAAGTCTATTTTATCAGAGACTAGAATTGCAACTCCTGCTTTTTTTTTTGCTCTCCATTTGCTTGGTAAATCTTCCTCCATCCCTTTACTTTGAGCCTACGTATATCCTCGCATGTAAGATGGATTTCCTAGATACAGCACACTGATGGGTTTTGACTTTCTAACCAGTTTACCAGTCTGTGTCTTTTGATTGGGGTATTTAGCCCATTTACATTTAAGGTTAATATTGTTATGTGGGAATTTGATCCTGCCATTTTGATGCTAGCTGGTTGTTTTGCCTGTTAGTTGATGCAGTTTCTTCATTATGTTGATGCTCTTTACCATTTGGTATGTTTTTGGAGTGGCTGGTACTGGTTTTTCCTTTCTATGTTTAGTGCCTCTTTCAGGAGCTCTTGTAAAGCAGGCCTGGTGATGATGAAATCTCTAAGCTATTGTGTGTTCGTAAAGTATTTTTTTTCTCCTTCGCTCATGAAGCTTAGTTGGCTGGTTACGAAGTTCTAGGTTGAAAGTTATTTTCTTTAAGGATGTTGAATATTGGCCCCCACTGTCTTTTGGCTTGTAGTGTTTCTTCCAAGAGATCTGCTGTGAGTCTGATGGGCTTCCCTTTGTGAGTAACCCAACCTTTCTCTCTGGCTGCCCTTAGCATTTTTTCCTTCATTTCAACCCTGGTGAATCTGACAATTATGTGCCTTGGGGTTGCTCTTCTTGAGGAATATCTTTGTGGTGTTCTCTGTATTTCCTGGAGTTGAATGTTGGCCTGCCTTGCTAGGTTGTGGAAGTTCTCCTGGATAATATCCTGAAGAGTGTTTTCCAGGTTGGGTTCATTCTGTCTGTCATGTGCAGGTACATCTGTCAAACGTAGATTAGGTCTTTTCACATAATTGCTTATTTCTTGGAGGCTTTGTTCATTTCTTTTTACTCTTTTTTCTCTAATCTTGCCTTCTCATTTTATTTCATTGAGTTGATCTTCAATCTCTGATATCCTTTCTTCTGCTTGGTGAATTTGGCTATTGACACTTGTGCATGCTTCGTGAAGTTCTCCTGTTGTGTTTTTCAGCTCCATCAATTCATTTATATTCCTTTCTAAGCTGTTTATTCTCATTAGCATTTCATCAAACCTTGTTTTAAGGTTCTTAGTTTCTTTGCATTGAGTTAGAACATGTTCTTTTAGCTCAGAGAAGTTTGTTATTACTCACCTTCTGAAGCCTGTTTCTGTGAATTCATCAGACTTATTCTCCATCCAGCCTTATACCCTTGCTGGTGAGAAGTTGTGATCCCTTGGAGGAGGAGAGGCATTCTGGTTTTTGGTGTTTTCATCCTTTTTGTGCTGGTTTCTTCCTACCTTTGTAGATTTATCTACCTGTGGTCCTTTTAGTTGGTGACTTTCAGATGAGGTCTCTGAGTGGACATTCTATTTGTTGATGATGAAGTTATTTCTTTCTGTTTCTTAGTTTTTCTTCTGACAGTCAGGCCCCTCTGCTGTAGGACTGCTGGAAGTCCACTCCAGACCCTGCTTGTCTGGGGATCACATGCAGTGGCTTCAGAAGAGTAAGGGTTGCTGCCAATTTCTTCTTCTACTGTCTTTGTCCCAGAAGATTACCTACCAGATATCAGCCTGAACTCTTTTTTATGAGGTGACTCTTTGGATATACAGGGGTTGGGGAGCTGCTTGAGGAGACAGTGTTTCCCTTATAGGAGCTCAAGTGCTGAGCTGTGAGCTCTATTGTTTTGTTCAGAGCTGCTGGGCAGGTACATTTAAGTCTGCTGCAGTGGAACTCATAACCATCTTTTTTTCCCAGGTGCTCTGTCCCGGGAAGGTGGGGCTTTATTTATAAGTTCCTGTCATGCTGCTGCCTTTTTTCAGAGATGCTCTGCCCATCAAGAAGGTAGTCTAGTTACAGTCTGCCTCCAGAGGCATTGCTGAGCTGCGGTGGGCTCTGCCAAGCTGCTGTGTGAGCTTCCTTGCAGTTTTGTTTATAGGGGTATAGTTAGGCCTGTCTTGGTAATGGCAGAGTGTGTCTGTAATGGCGTACTGCTTCAGTAATGGTGGACTGCCTTGGTACTGGTGGACTTCCTCAGTAATGGCAGACACCCTTCCACCCATGGAGGTGGACCGTCCTGGGTCCAGCTGTGCTTGCTGTGAAACTCTCAATCCAGAGTGTTTCAGATTGCTGGTCTTTGTGGGGGTGGGACCACCCGAGCCAGGCTCCCTGTTTCAGCCCCATTTTCTTCAGTTGAACTGGCAACTCTGTCTCCCAGGTGTTCCAGTCACCAGTTGAAATAACACCTGGATTTGTGTGAGTTTTTGTATAGAGACCCACTGTGCCAGCTGAAAGAGCTGTGCTGGAGACTTGTGGCAGTTTTCTGCCTGGGAATCTCCTGGTCTGTGGGCAGTAAAAATTTGTTTGGAAATGTGATGATCACTCACCCTCTGCATTTTTGCTGGGAACTGCAATCCAGAGCTGTTTCTATTCAGCGATCTTGTATCTCTCCCAATATTGATGTATATTAACCTATCCCCCCTAGTAAGCAAATTCTGGCCACACAACTCAGGTCAGCCTATCCTCTCAACTTTCTGAATCTCTGAGATGCCTATGAATTTCAGCTTGCCATCCAATTTATTGACTTAGCATTAACTATTAATTCTTTTCTTGGTCAGTGAAAATAGAAGCTGCATGTCTTATGGGCAGATCTGTTTTTTGATCCTGTAGAGTATAGAGAATACACTCATAGGGCCTGCCATGCTGTTAAATTAGGGAGTACTTCTAAATGGCTCTGTCCTTTAGTAAATTGCAGATTTGCAGAAATAAATATGAGTGTTATAAAGGTAGTTGCAATTCAAACAATGCTCTTCTCCTAGGTATAGTGTAGAAGGCACTTATGACTGTGGCCTGATCAATGTGCCTTTCCCATAGAGAAAAATCATTTATTTGTGAATTTATTTACTTACTGATATATACTATGTGCTCAATACTGTGGAAGAGGCTTGAATTATAGATGAACAAGGTTTATTCTCTTATTTTAAGCATTTTAATATCAAGGAGAAGAAGAGAGGGACATGTATATTTAATTATATATATAATTTTAAAATATACTCAAAAGATTTTTTGAAGAATAAATACCTAAATGTATTTAAAGGGTTTAAAACAGTGCCTGGCAAATAGAACATACCGTATAAATGTTTGCTATTAATTTTACAATGAGCTTTAATTATGTTCACATGCTAGGGCACTGTAGAGTTTGCTTTGCATATAAATGTTGTTTGTCCAATCATAAGCTCTCATGCGGCCCCAAGCACGATTTTATACCACTGACTCTGGTTCACTCATTCATTCAAAATATACTTCTTTAGCATCTTTTATATGCTCTGACTTTGTGGCATACAAAGGAACAAATAAAAATAAGACAAAGTTCTCAGCCTCAAGATGCTCTCACGTTTCATTTGCCCAGCATTTGAGTAATGGAAGAATGCTAATAACTGAACTCCATACACTCCCTGCTTTTCTGGTTGATGATAAATAAATATGGGCAATTTGGATTTTTTTTGAAATAAAGAAAAATGCAGTCAAATTACTAGGGACTGTTCTGGGCCTGTGCAGATTTAGATTAAGCATTCTGCACTCCCCATATCAGCAGTCCTGCAGCAGTATAAACCATGTTCCAGAGTTAACACTAAGCTCCAAAAGAGCCATTTCATCAGAGAGGATACATTTGCAATTATCACAGATTTTATTATTAAATATATTTTTCTAAATCCTTGGAAAATTGGTGACCCATAAATGGCTAATTTTAATTGAGTAACATATTCTAATTTAATTGATAAGATACAGGAGAAAGAGCACTAGATCTGAAATTAGAAAGTAAAAGGTTGATACTGGTTTTATCATCTTCTGGCCATATCACTTTGAGTAAATCGTTTAACCTCTTTATCTGTGAAGTAATATGAATAAATACCATATAGGGTTGATGAAAAGATTATAAGAGGTATTATATTCAAGAACTTTAACCAAAATATCTGGGACATAGTAAGTGCTAGTCATGTTTTAAATGGAGGTAGTTGTGTATGTGCATATGTATATATAGCCAGGCTGTGTGTATATATGTATATATTACCCTTGTTTATTTGTATTATTTCGCCTGACTCCACGGAGGATTTGAGTGTACTATTTCCTTTAATATGTCACAAACTTTTTATAAAATGTTTTATGTTGGCTACTAGGAGGGACTAAGCCCACTTTGTCTTTCATGATGTTAGTTACAGAGAAAACCATGTTCATGTGTACTCAGTGGATACCCATAAGCATACAATAAATTCACACAGAGGCTGAATTCTTGGATATGGTGACATGTCCAGAATATTGGAAAATTCCGGTGGTTTCTGTGTAACTCATCTATTCATACACTTCAGCTCCTCGGAGGTCAGTCATCTATTACAATGGCCATAAAGTATTCTATAATCTCTGTTTTATGCAAACTTACTCAATACTCTTGCGATAGCAAATTGTCATGTGGCATGCAGGAAAGATTTGATATCATTTGGATAGCATGATTTAGGAAGAATGAAGTCCATTTACCCAAGATACGGTGGTGAGGACGGCAAGAAATAGAGGAAGTATTTTGCTAGAGGTTCCTTGTAACTCCACTTATTCCTTGACTTACTAAACAAGGACATTTCCTCTGTGAATTATGTTGAAGGCTGGTTCTTCCCTTAGAAGTTGTAGGACTTCCATCAAAATAATTTAATGATGAAAAAGAAGCTGGTTTAATTGAATTCAGTATGAACTAAGAGTCATCACCTTAGGGTGAGTTTAGCCTTTGGCACTTAATATTCTGCTCAGCAGCTCTGCTTTGTTGGCATTGCAGGCTTAAAGCCTAGGAAGACATCTTTCTCTTTAATACAGAGAATGGGAAGCTGAGAATGTGTCTGGAATTGTGATAAATGTAGGCACTCACCTTGACCACTTAGGAGCTTTTAAAACCTGACACCTCATCAGCAAGTAAAAATCAACTCGGCATGTCTCAACAAAGCTGATTTAGAAAACTAAAAGTCAGTTTTTTGCTTTCCCTTCAAAGGTTCGTGTTCTTTATTTAAAGAACTCATCCTACTCTTAACCCTATCCTCTTTAGGAAGCAGTTTTAATGGGCATCAGTAGGATTCCTAAGCCTCTGACATCAAATTTACTTGCAAATTGATTTTTTAAAAATTGGGTTGGAAGCTCTAAGGACAGAATTCCCTGACTCACCCTGCTGTGAAATACTGTGCTCACCTCCCTATTGTCTGATCTTGCTTCATTTAACCAATGATGTTTTAAGGGCTAAGATTCAGCCTTTCATTTCGTTTCACTCGGTCTCTGAAAAACAATCTAATGTTAAAATTGGCCCATTATTTAGACCAGTTTAATTTGTGACTTAAAATGACTTTGGAAGTAAGTTTTGATTAAAAAGTTACACCAGTGATGCATTTTCAGTATCATAAAGAAAAACCTATCTGAAGAAATTATTCCTGCATGCCAGATTGAGCAGAAGCCTTAATTCTCCTCAGTAACTATGTAGGCGAAAAGAAATTAGAAGGCCGATGAATAAACAGGAAGCCATAAAAATCACAGACATCTTAGCTGTCTGTCTTGTTTTTCCATCGAATGGATTGTGCAGTCAAAAGTTACAACCAAAATTGAATGTAAAGTATTTTAAGAATGAATACACACATATTTTCTTTTTTGAAAAAACTATTAACAACCAAGAAACATATGCTTCAGTGAATACTTTTAGTTGAATCATAAACTACATTTCCAACAACTGTCTTTTTGAAGCCAGTTGAGACAGTTACACAAGAGGATGTTAAAGCAAATCAAGCTCTCACAGAGCCCATCTGTGTCTTTCCTGTGAGTTTCCAGCTACTTCTTTTCTCCAAATTTACTGTAAGCTGTACAATTCCTGCCTTATTAAAAGATGCTGTGTTCTCTTCTTCCAAATGTGCAGCTTAACTCTCTAAAAATTGAGAAAAGTAAGACCTTTCTTTGCTGTTCAGAAAGTAGGTGAAAGGATGTAGTCCATCATGGAGAATTTGCCAAAGATACTGAATTTTGCAAAAACGTAGTTATTCCTGTTATTGGATGTTTGCTATGTTAGGAGTCCTATGGAAGTGAGGTACCTAGGGAGGTGAGGGATCAATAGCAACAATAGGGAAGTAATAAAACTGAAAAAAAGGATATTGTATTGGTGTTGAATGTCAGAAATAAATGAAAAGGAAATAAGAGCCTGTGCAGCACTCCAGAGTTTCGTATTCAAGTTAAAGCAGAGTTCAGAGGCAGCTACAGCAATGTATCAATTCACTGTAGTGGTGCCAAAGCCAAGGATTTGAGTCCTAAAGCAATGCCAAAATCAAATCTCTCAAGCAGGTAGGAAAATGTTCGTTCCATTCAGATTCATTTACTCATGCCATATGCTAAGGCATCCTCTGAAGGCCCATGGCTCCGCCTTTGCAACGTGAGTAGACTTCCTACTGTTTTGGAGGTCTAGGGCTCTTACAAAAATTTAAAGGTTGAAGACTGCTTTTGAAGGTGCAGGAAAGGCAATTAATGTAATTCAACATGAGAGCTGGTAAGAAATAAGATGTTAATTTTAGTACAAATATCTATAATAACATATACAGGAATCAGGTATTTCTTACAGTTAAAATTATGTGAAATGATTAAAATTTGAAATCTCCCTACAAACTTGACCTTGACATTTCCATGGGTAAAGGTACAAATAGAAGCTGCTACCTATAATCATTATCCTGTTCCTGCTTCTCTTTGCATACATCTCTGCCCCAACTCAGATATCCAGGCTTTATCTATAACCCTACCTCCAGCCCACAGCAGCCTTTGGCTTTCTCTCCATGCCTAGAGGGCACACACCAGCAGTGAGGTCTGTGCTTGGGAGAATGGAGTTGGGGAAGAAACTGTCTCAAGCTCTGGCAGTGGATTTGAGGGCATCTGTGTAATTCTGGGGTTAGGAGTAATAACCTGGAGTATAGTTTAGAACAGTGGGCTGGAAGGGGGTTATGGGAGTTAGGAAGGGAAGATGAAGTGGAAAAGGTTCAGGGAAAGGTTCCAGGTGAGCATGTTCAGTTGGCCTCACAGACTTCTTGTGCTGTGGTGAGAGGAACAACTGAACAAGAGCCAGAGGGGACTTTCTGAAGCCTGGGGTTTGGAGCAGGTAGTGCATTTGCTTTGGTCTCTGGGTAGAACTGCCTCCTTATTAATTTCCCACTGTTAACTGATACTTGGCAAAGGAAATCTTTCACCATCCAGCTTCTCTTCATTGTAATTCTCCTAGTGTCCACCTCTTCTCACTTTCCAATGACCTCAAAATTCTTGCCGTTCCACCAAATCACTATGTTCTTTCATACTTTGTATCACTTCCTGTGCTGTCTACTTGAGAAGATCCTGGAAACTCTTGGAAACTAGGCTCACATATTCAAATTCTGCAAAAATTCTCCTGGCTTACTTAGAAGTTCACTGCATTCTTTGTTTGTGGCATAGTCCTTTATCCGTGTCCTTATGATAGCACATACATTGTATTTTAATTCTTGGTTTCCACTTTTTCTTGTTTTCTGTCTGCTTGAGTCCTCAGTAACCAGCAAAGTAGCTGGCACCTAACAAGTGACCAATAATATTTGTGGAGTTGGTTAGATCTTTAGACTGATCTGTCTCCTACTCTGCTGGAAAATGTACTTAGACTTCTTACAGCATGTCTTACCTCAATTTTAATCTCTCTTTCCACTTTGTTGGCATCTTGTTTCCTAACTTGTTCTCTCAGCCTCCCCTGGAGATCTATTTTCTGCCATGTTCCTGCATTTGATTTAGAGTTCCAACTAAGTCTTTGATTTGCTGATTTATGTGACCCTGCTATTTGTCTTTTTATAAGAAATGAGAGATAGGATTGAATTTCCAACGTCAGGTCTGCCGATAGAAGAAATTTGAATGGCCTAACTAATGGGTATATTATAACAGAAAGATAATGTGGTGAAGAGGTATTTTAGAAGGGTTGATTTGACTGGTTAGTCTTGACACTAGTTGAAAAAAAAAAAGTAGCAAAAGGATCCACAGGTACCCTTCTGGTTCCTTATGGTGGTTGAGAAGAACAGTCACTTCCCAGGACAAAAGAAATTCAAAGCTGATGGGGCTTTAGAGATCATCTATTCCTATTTTCTTATTCAATAGCTGAGAAAACTAAAGCACCAAAATGACAATAGTAGGTAGTGATTGAGTCACAATTAAGACCCAGGCCAATTGTTCTCAATTAGTTATCTTCCCAGCTTCAGTGATGTCTAGCTCCAACTGTATTTGTACTCTATCTGATTTAATACATTGATTTGAGTCTTCTTTGACCAAGACTGAATCTATATGTACAGTTGACTTATTTACTTATCTTTGTTAAATTAGTAGTGAGGACAATGACAGGTTATACTAGGCTCTCAGGATACAACAACTAACAACTTGTTTTTATCCTAAAGAAACTCAATGTGTGTGTGTGTGTGTGTGTGTGTGTGTGTGTGTGTGTGTGTGTGGTGAGGGGAGGGCTGGTAGTCACACAGTGGTGGGAATGGCAGTGCTCATCCCAGCCTAGAAGAGGGATAATGAGGTGGGTTTCTACGAGGATATGACATCAGAACTTGGGTCTCTATTTTATTTCTGTCTCACTTTGTCACCAAGGCTGGGGTACAGTGATGTGATCTTGGATCACTGTGGCCTTGACTTCCTGGGCTCTCGAGCAATCCTCCCGAGTAGCTAGCATTACACACATTCTACCCCATACCCAGCTAATTAACTAATTTTTTTTTTTTTGTGGAGACAGGGTTCAGCTTTGTGGTTCAGGTTGGGCTTGAACTCCTCGACTAAAGTGATCCTCCTGCCTTGGCTTCCCAAAGTGCTTGCATTATAGGTATGAGCCACCACACCTGGCCTGATCTTGGTTTTTAAGGATGCTTACCCTCTAAGTGCCAAAGAGAATGAACACTGAATAATGAAAATGAGAACGCCTGTACCAAACAGCGTGATCCTTTCATGGCTGGTACCTGTATTGAACTCAAGTGGAGGATAGAGGAAAGGCACTGCCAGCTGGCTGACAGCCATGGGTTTAAAGCCTTGCTCTGATCAATCGATTAGGTTACTTGAGTCTTAGTTTCATCATCTGTTAAATGTTAATTATAATACTTACTGGACAGTGTTCTTATAGGGATTAAATGGGATAAAACAAGTTAAATCCTCTGCTTAAAGATTTCTGCTTTCCTTTCCAGAGACAGTTATTCTCTGATCAGTAGAATTATGAGGGAAACTCTCAGGTAGACGTTCGGGCTAGAGGCTGACTTCAGTCACTCTGCTTTCTCCCACAAGTTCTGACCTGTGTAAGAAATAGGAAATAGACACAGAATTTAGGAACAAATTAAGATATCAGCTTTACTACTGGTAAAACTGGATTGGAAAGCTCTGTGGCAGAGCATCTGAGAGCTGCATCTTATCTCTTTAGGAGCCTAAAAACAGGATATTTAAATCTTAGTGGAGATCAGTTAAAGACAATATTTTGAAATGGAAATAATAAGACAGGACAGCAAAGGATGTATATGCCCATTTTGGAATAAATTGGCCACTTCGTAATTATGGGAGCTTGTAGTACTGTAAGATAAATATTTCATTTTTTTTCCCCTGCAGTGCCCTCCCTTGAGGGAGTTTTATATATTTCTGTCCTATTGAACTCAGGAGTGAGCATATGTTGGACCACAAAGTGTAATGGAAGGGCACAAATTTCTTGCAAGATAAACTTTAAGAGCCAGGTTGTGTTTGTCATGCTGGTCTTTTCTCTGCCACCATGATAAGCAATATTCCAGATAGAGGCTGCTCTATAAGCTTGAGTCCTGGGTGAATTTAACATAAAGAAGAGTTGTGGCTGGCTTATGATAGACATATAGCCTGACCAGAAACTTGTTTGTTGTAAGCCTCTAAGATCCCTGGGTTGTTTGTTACAGTAGCAAAACCTAGCCTGACTTGACTAATGAGTAGTTGTTAAATTATACCATGTAAGCAATTATTACTTAACCCAAGAGGTCAAGTCTGTTCATGAAATGTATACTTGTCTAGATTTTGTGGTTTGGGAAGAAGTTCCATATGAGGTTGTTCAATTCATTTTTGGCTTGTCCTCAAGATTCTGGAATCATCAGGAATTTCACGGGGCTACTGCCATCCATCAAAGCAATAAGCCATAATAAGAAGGTTCATCTAATTTTTCCTACCACATCTATTTTTTTGCAATACACTTTTCAGACTTTTTATGTTTTAATTTTCTACCCTAATATGAAACATGCGATTTTGTGTTATGTTATAGATTAATCTTTACGACCTATCTCTGATCAAAGACAAGGATCACATCTCTGTGCTATATTCTTGTCTATATTACATCTAAATAACTGCTAGGAAATGAAAGATGTAGCCAAATAACAAAATCAGCACCACAGGATGCTTCTAGAAAAAAGTTCTGATTTTGGAGTTTTGAATGTAATTGCCTTATTAATATTGCAGTCAAGCTATTTAATGTAAATGTATACAAGTAATAAATAAGGATAATATAGATTAGCTCTTATAACCAGATTGAGTTAGCAAAATGAACAGAGATAGCACCAATCCTATCATCTTCAAACATTAAAGAAGCACATTTTCTATAACTTCTATAGTTAATAATATTTTCAGTCAACAGAGCCTGTGTTTGGTAAATGAGTCTGTCCTCCAACCAATAACAGTAATTGCTATCAGGTTTTCTCTTTTTTAATTTTCAGCTTTTAAGTTCAGGGGTATAATATGTGGGATGTGCAGGCTTATTAAATAGGTAAATATGGGCCATGATTGGCTGCACGCATCATCCCATCACACAGGTATTAAGCCCAGAATCCACTAGCTATTCTTCCTAATCCTCTCCCTCTTCCCACCCCCTACCCTCTGACAGCCCCAGTGTGTGTTGCTCCCTCAATGTTTCCATGTGTTCTCATTTGGCTCCCACTTATAAGTGAGAACATGCATTATTTGGTTTTCTGTTCTTGCATTAGTTTGCTAAGGATAATGGCCTCCAGCTCCCTCTATGTCTCTGCAAAAAACATGATCTTGTTCTTTTTTATAGCTGCATAGTATTCATTGGTATATATCTACACATTTTCTTTATCCAGCCTATCATTGATGGGTCTTTACGATGAATCCATGTCTTTGCTATTGTGGATAGTGCTGTGGTGAACATGTACATGCATGTGTCTTTATAATAGAACAATTTATATTCATTTGTGTATATACCCAGTAAAGGAATTGCTGGGTCAAAGGGTATTTCTGTCTCTAGGTCTTTGAGACACACTGTCTTTGCCACACTAGGTCTTTGCCACACTGTCTTCTGCGTTGAACTAATTTACACTCCCACCAGCAGTGTAAAAGCGTTCCTTTTTCTCCAAAACCTTGCCAGCATTGGTTTTTTTTTTTAGACTTGTCTTTTTTTTGAGACAGTCTCTGTCACCAAGGCTGAAGTGCAGTGGTATGATCGCAGCTCCCTGCAACCTCCACTTCCTGGATTCAAGCAATTCTTGAGCCTCAGCCTTCCAAGTAGCTGAGATTACAAGTCTGTGCCACCATGCCCAGCTAATTTTTGTATTCTTATTAGAGATGGGCTTTCAACATGTTGGCCAGACTGGTCTTGAACTCCTGGTCTCAAGTGATCTGCCCACCTTGGCCTTTCAAAGTGTTGGGAATACAGGTGTGATTTTTTTGACTTTTTAATAATTGCCACTCTGACTGATGTGAGATGGTAGCTCATTGTGGTTTTGATTTGCATTTCTGTAATAATCAGTGCTATTGAGCTTTTTTTGCATGATTGCTGACCACATGTTTGTCTTCTTTTGAGAAGTTTATGTTCATGTTCTTATCCCACTTTTTAATAAGATGGTTTTTATTTTCTTGTAAGTTTGTTTAAGTTCCTTATAGATGCTGGATATTAGAGCTGTGTCGGATGCATAAGTTACAAAAAAATTCTCCCATTCTGCATATTGTCCGTTTACTCTCTTAATAGGTTCTTTTGCTGTACAGAAGCTTTTTAGTTTAACTAGACCCCATTTGTCAATTTTTGCTTTTGTTGCAATTGCTTTTGGTGTCTTCATCATGAAATCTTTGTCTGTGCCTATGTCCTGAATAGTATTGCCTAAATTTTCTTCTGGGATTTTATAGTTTTTGGTTTGCACTGAAGTCTTTAATCCATTTTGAGTTGATTTTTGTATATGGTGTAAGAAAAGGGTACAGTTTCAATTTTCTGTTTATGGTTAGCTGGTTCTCCCAGCACAATTTATTAAATAGGAAATTCTTTTCCACTGCTTGTTTTTGTCAGGTCTGTTGAAGATAGATGGTTGTAGGTGTGTGGTCTTACTTCTAGGTTCTCTATTCTGTTCCATCAGTCTATGTGTGTGGTTTTGTACCAGAATTATGTTTTGGTTACTGTAACCCTGTAGTATAGTTTGAACTTGGGTGGCATGATACCTCTAGGTTTGTTCTTTTTGCTTAGGATTGCCTTGGCTATTTGGGCTTTTATTTTTATCTTTTTTTTTTTTTGCTTCGATATAAATTTTAAAATAGTTTTTTCTAATTCTGGAAGAATGTCAATAATAGTTCAATGGAGATAGCATTGAGTCTATAAATTGCTTTGGGCATTATGATCATTTTCATGATACTGATTCTTTTCAACCCATTAGCATGGAATGTTTTTACATTTGTTTGAGTCATCTCTGATTTGTTTGAGCAGTGATTTGTAGTTCTCCTTGAAGAAGTCTCATTTCCCTTGTAAGCTGTATTCCTTGGTATTTTATTCTTTCTGTGGCATTTGTGAATGGGAGTTCATTTGTGATTTGGCTCTCGACTTGCCTGTTACTGGTGCATAAAAATGCTAGCAATTTGCCTCTTGATTTTGTACGCTGAGGCTTTGCTGCAGTGGCTTATCAGCTTAAGAAACTTTTGGGCTGAGACTATGGAGTTTGCTGGATTTAGGATCATGTCATCTGCAAACAAAGATAAGTTGCTTCCTCTCTTTATATTTAAATACCTTTATTTCATTCTCTTGCCTAATTGCCCTGGCCAGAAGTTCCAGTACTATGTTGTATTAGACTGGTGAGAGAGGGCAACCTTGTTTTGTGCCAGTTTTCAAGGGGAATGCTTCCCGCTTTTGCCTATTCATTATGAGATTGGCTGTTGGTTTGTTATGGATGACTTATTATTTTGAGGTATCTTCCTTCCGTACCTAGTTTATTGAGAGTTTTTAACATGAAAGAATTTTGACTTACATTGAAGACCTATTCTGCACCTATTAGATAATCATTTGTTTTTTGTTTTTAGTTCTGTTTATGGTGATGAATCACATTTATTGATTTGCATATGTTAAACCAACCTTGCATCCTGAGGATGAAACCTACTTGATCATGATAGGCACACTTTTGATGTGTTTCTGGATCCAGTTTGCTAGTATTTTGATTTTTGCATTGATATTCATCACGGATATTGGTTGATTCAGGGATTCAAAATTTTTTTTTCTTCAGTCTTAGGAGGGTGTATGTGTCCAGAAGTTTATCCATTCCTTCTAGATTTGCTAGTTTATGTGCATAGAGGTGTTTATAATATTCTCTTAAGCTTATTTGCATTTCTGTGGGGTCAGTGTTAATATTCCCCTTATCATTTCTGATTGTATTTATTTGAATCTTATCTCTTCTTTGTCTAGCTAATGGTCTATCTATTTTACTAATTATTGTATAAAACCAACTCCTGGATTTGTTGATTTTTTTGACGGTTTTTGTTTCTCTGTTGTCTTCAGTTCACCTCTAATCTTGGTTACTTCTTATCTTCTGCTAGCTTTAGGGTTTGTTTGCTCTTTGTTCTCTAGTTCTTTTAGTTGTGATGTGAGGTTGTTAATTTGAGATTTTTCTAGCTTTTTGCTGTGGGCAAAACTGCTGATAAGGTTTAGCTTTGTGTCCCCACCTAAATCTCATCTCAAATTGTAATCTTCATAATCCCCACATGTCGAAGGAGGAATTTATTGGAATGTCATTAGATCATGGGACAGTTTCACCCATGCTGTTTTTGTGATAGTGAGTGTATTAGTACATTTTCACACTGCTAATAAAGACATACCCAAGACTGGGTAATTTATAAGGAAAAACAGGGTTCATAGACTCTCAGTTTCATGTGGCTGGGGAGGCCTCACAATCATGGCAGAAGGTGAAAAGCACATCTCACATGGCAGCAGACAAGAGAATAGAACTTGTGCAGGGAAACTCTCCTTTTTAAAACCATTAGATCACGTGAGATTTATTCACTATCAGAAGACCAGCACTGGAAAGATCTGCCCCCATGATTCAATTACCTCCCACTGAGACCCTCCCACAACATGGGGAACTATGGGAGCTATGATTCAAGATGAGATTTGGGTGGGGACATAGCCCAACCATATTAGTGAGTGAATTGTCACAAAATCTGATGGTTTTACAAGTGTGTGACAGTTCTTTCTACACACTTCTTTTCTCTTCTGCCACCTGTGAAGAAGGTGTCTGCTTTATCTTTCACCATAATTGTAAGTTTACTGAGGCCTCCCCAGCCAGGTGGAACTGTGAGTCAATTAAATCTCATTTGTTTGTAAATTACCCAGTCTCAGATAATATCTTTATAGTAGTTTGAAAACAACCTAAAACAACTGCTTTAGCTGTGTCCTAGAGATTCTGGTATGTTGCATCTTTGTTCTCATTAATTTCATAGAACTTCTTGATTTTTTCCTGAATTTCATTATTTACCCAAAAGTTATTGAAGAGCAGGTCATTCAGTTTCCATGTAGTTGGATTTGAGGGTATTTCTTAATTTTGGTTTTTAATTGATTATGCTATGGTCTGACAGAGAATTTGTTATGACTTCAGTTCTTTTGCATTTGCTGAGGAGTGTTTTACTTATGATTATATGATCAATTTTAGAGTTAGTGCTGAGTTGTGATGAAAATAAAATATATTCTGTTGTTTTTGGGTGGAGAGTTCTGTAGATACCTATCAGGTCCACTTGATCCAGAGGTGAATTCAGGTCCTGAATATCTTTGTTAATATTCTGTCTCCATGATCTAATATTGTCAGTGGAGTGTTAAAGTTTTCCACTATTATTGTGTGGGAGTCTAAGTATCTCTGAAGGTATCTAAGAACTTGCCTTATGAATATAAGTACTCCTCTATTGGTTGTATATATAGTTAGCTCTTATTGTTGAATTGAGCCCTTTACCTTTATGTAAAGCCCTTCTGTGTCTTTCTTGACATTTGTTTGTTTAAAGTCTGTTTTTTCAGAAACTGGAATTACACCCTCTGATCTTTTCTGTTTCTGTTTGCTTGGTAAATTTTACTTCATTCCTTTATTTTGAGCCTGTGTGTGTCTTTTGCATGTGAGATGGGTCTTGACTTCCATTTTGTATCTCAATTGGGGCATTTAGCTGGTTTACATTGAAGTTTAGTGTTGTTTATAAACTTTAGTTTGGCTGGATATAAAATTCTGGGTTGGAATTTCTTTTCCAGAAGCATGTTGAATATTGGCTTCCAATCTCTTGTGGCTTGTAGGGTTTCAGCTCAAAATTCCACTGTTTGTCTGATGGGCTTCCCTTTGTAGGTGATCTGGGCTTGCTTTCTGGCTGTCCTTAACATTTCTTCTTTCATTTTGACCTTGGAGAATCTGATTATTATGTGTCTTGAGGATGATCTTCTTATGGATTATATCACTGGGGTTCTCTGCATTTTTGAATTTAAATTTTAGTGTCTTTGGCTAGGTTGGGAAAGTTCTCCTGGCTGATATTCTGAAATATGTTTTCCAAATTGGTTCCATTCTCTCTACTCTCTTTCTGGTACCCCCAATTAGTTATAGATTCAGTCTCTTCATAATCTCTTGTTTCTCAGAGATTTTGTTCATTCATTTTCATTCTTTTTTCTCTATTTTTGTCTGCCTGTCTTATTTCACAAAGGCAGTCTTTAAACTCTGAGATACTTTCCTCCAGTTTGTCTATTCTGTTATTGATACTTGTGATTACATTACGAAATTCTTTTAGTGTTTTTTAGCTCTGTCAGGTTGGTTATGCTCTTCTCTGTATTAGCTATTTTGGCTGTCAGCTCCTGTGTTGTTTTATCATGATTCTTAGCTTCCTTACATTGGGTTACAATGTGCTCCTTTAGCTCAGCAAAGTTTGTTTTTAACCACATTCTGAAGACTTCCTCTGTCATTTCAGTAATCTCAGCCTCAGTCCAGTTCTGAACCCTTGCTGGAGAGATTTTGCAGTCATTTGGATAAAAGGGGGCACTCTGGCTTTTTGAGTTGTTATTTTTGAGCTGATTCTTTCTGATCTTAGTGGGCTTATCTACCTTTGATCTTTGAGGTTGCTGTATTTCAGCTGGGTGTGTGTGTGTGTGTGTGTGTGTGTGTGTGTGTGTGTGTGTGTGTTTCTTTTAGAAGTCTGGCTATTCTTCTGTAGGCCTGATGCAGTTTTCTGGGGGTCTACTCCAGACCCTATTCACCTCAGTTTTTCTAGGACCTAGAGGTATTACCAGTGAAGGCTGTAAAACAGCAAAGATGCAGCCTCTCCCTTTCTCTGGGAGTTCCTTCCCAGGGGATACTGACTTATTAGTGGCCTGAAGACATCTGTAGGAGATGACTGGAGACCCCAGTTGTGAAGTCTCACCCAGTCAGGAGCAATGGGATCACCGACCTACTTTAAGAAGCAGTCTAGCTGCATTTTGGTAGAGCAGCCATGCTGTATTTGGTGTCCCTTCAGTCCCTGATCAGCTTTGGCTCTCCTAGGCTCATAGTCTAGACCAGCTGAGATGCCCAAATAGCAAAGGTGGCAGCATGCCCCACCCCCAGGCACTTCATTCCAGGGAGAAGTTTGAACTCTTCTGGGGTAGAACATAGGAAGGATCCTGGCTAGGAGGACCTACCTATTGAGGAAAAATGAATCGGGGTACCATAATTAAGCAGTCTGGCCACACCTTGATAGAACAGTAGTGCCATGCTGGGGAACTGTCTCTGCCCTGGTTGGCCTGGAATCTCCAAAAGCTGCAGGCTGGCATCTCCAGAGCCTGCAGGCTGGAATGGCTGGCCAAGTTGTCCAAATAACAAAGGTGGAGGTCCATCCCTCTCCCTGGGCACTCTCTTCCACAGAGCACTTCTGTAGAATACAGGCAAGCCTGGCTGTAGGCCCTGGCTAGGATGTCCTGCCCAGTGAGAAGGAATGGATCAGGGTTGTGCTTAAAGAAGCAGTGTGGCCACATTTTGGTTAAAGCAGCTATGCTGCGCTGGGAAGTCTTTTCCTCATCTGGAACATTTTGACTCTCTAAAGGCTTCAGACTGGAATGACTGAGTCATCCAAACAGCAAAGATGGTGGCCTATCCCTGCCCTGTACCTGCCCTGGAGGGCTCCGACATGTCCCAGATAGGCTCTGTCCTGTTACTGGTGACTGGCTGGAATTCCAAGCCAGTGGGCCTTATCTTGTGAGCTGTCCCCTAAGTGGGGCCTGTAGATCGACACAGCTCGGCCATCTGTATTCAACTCCCTTCCTAGGTTTATGTACAGACCTTGGCCTTGCCTGAGTTGCTTTCAGCTTTGTCAGGGAACCCCGGGGATGGAATATGTAAAGCGCATGGGTCTCTGTGTGTGTCAGCAGCTGCTTTACTGAGACTCCACACAGCTCTGTGTGCCAGACCCAAAACCCTGGTGGAGTGGGCTCATGAAGGGATCTCCTGTTCTGAGGATTGCAAAGTAGATTCCCAGGACCACACATTAACTTACTGCTTCCCTTGGCTGAAGGTGGGGTTTCCCTTGGCCCTGTGTCACTCCTGGGTAAGCTGTTTGTCACCCTGATCTACTTTTCTTTGTTCTCCATGGATCAAGTTGTTTTTCTGATCAGTCCCAATGTGAGTACCTGGAGATTTCTGAGTATCAGCTTTTCAATATTGTAGGAGTAAATGAAAAAGAAGCAGGAAAGGGAGATTTTGTTCTTGAAACTATCAGAGATAAGATTATTCACATGGAAGGAAAGTGATCATCTGCAAATGGCATAAGTACCACAAACTGTATATAGGGAGTTGCTGGCAGGATTCAGAATTAATGGTAGGAAGTATTAAATGCTAAAAGGATTAACAGTATGTTAGAAAATAGATAAAAATAATCTAAGCTGGCCTTTGCATTGTCACTATATTCAAATTATAGCTGAAAGACTGCCTTCCTACAATTACAGAAAATCCTGATGGAAATTAGCAGACGCAGTAGAATGTAAATGTTTTTTAATGACTATAGAGATCTTGTAAATGATGGTCTCATTAATGATGCTAACTGTGTAGACTAACACTTCTGTCATATTCAACAAGATCAAAGTTCTGCAAGGATTGCTTCATTTAAATATCAGCATGTGAGGAATGAGAAGGCAGTACAATTAAAGGACCACACATCCTGTTGTAGATAAGTGCCTTTAGCTACTCTACTTATAAATCACTCTCAGAGAAGGACATTCTTTTGCCTTGCAAAGTTTACATGCTTTATAGCAGTGCTGTCTTATTGAACTTTCTAGGATGAAGGAAATGTCTTCTACCTGCAAGATTTGTTATGGTAGCCACCGAATATGGCTATTGAGCGAGTAAAATGTGGCTAGTGCACCTGAATTTTTAATTTTATTTCAGGTTACTTTATTTAAATTTAATGTTAAATAACCACATGTGATTAAAGTTCACCATATTGAACGGTGTAGGTCCAGGGAGGTCTCATGTTCTAGGAGATTGAGATAAGAGGGCTAGCCTGTGTGTCCTCTTGTTTCTCCTTTGCCTTTGATAGTAAATCAGCTCTGCATCCTTTGCCCTTGACAGTAAATCAGCTCTGCATTGAGCAGGGAGGTATTATGTCCCTGGAGAAAGTACTAGCTATGAATTGTTCTCAGCCAACATTCACTGCAGTTGGGACAGGAGTCGGGGTTGGGGTGAGGTATACACCAAAGAGTAAAAATGTTTTGGGCTGGACACCAACAGCATCCATCAGAGTCAGCATGGCAGAAGCTCATATGCTTCTTCAGTGGGATCATCAGCAAGATTAAGTTGCAGGCTGAACTAGGGCTGAGGACTAAATGTTACCTGTGCAGCATGATTCCTTCCAGCTCATCACATGACCAGAAACAGTTAGGGAGACTCATTCCAGAGGCAATTAGGGAGGCCCATTATGTTGTAGTACTAATCCATGTTTTGGGAACAGAGTAATGATTAAATTTACAGATTTGTGAGCAGTAGACTTGTAAGCTGATGAATACAGGAAAATGTGAGTAGTGCTACCAAAATAATGTGAATCTGTGCAGAGAAGGGAGAGAGCAGGAGTTGGGAAACTAAATAAATGCTCACAGCGAAGTTGAAATTTGAGCTAGGGATTGACATAATTAGGGGTTTATCTGGCAAATCTCCGCAGTCATCCAGCAATCAAGTGCCCCAGTTGTCATATATAAATAAATAGTTGAGTTTTTATTCTAGTAGGATTTAGGGGAATGCTTGCATTAAGATCCTACAAAGGCATTAAGTTATGATTTCATTTCTACCCGAGAGACTTGTTTGACCCTCTCATTCTATAATGAATTCATAATTCTATATGTTCCTTTATTGACTTGAACACATAGAAGATTATTCTGCTGCTATTTGTCCAACATTCATATTCAAAAAATACCTCAAGTGAATCAAAGACACTTCACACAAGAAATGTGAGCTTATGACATATACACACGTTTCCCACCTCAGTTTCCCAGCACATGGAATTACTTTGAATGATAGGTATTTAATTTCTCATGAATGCGGTTCCATGGACTACAATGAGAGGTAATAGGATTCCAGTGTGATGGATTTTCTCCTTAGAGTTTGAGCTTGAAGCTTGTCATTTAGACAAAAAAAAAAAAAAAAAAAAAAAAAAAAAATCTGTTCATCTCTTTATTGAAAAAATCTGGTTGTGAGGTTGAATATAAAAGAGCTTCTATAGTGGTAAGCTTTGCAGATTCTCTCTAAAATCAGTTATTTATTATCTCAAAAATGTCTGTTTTCCATTTTCACTAACAGGATAGTTGATTGGATGTATTCATTAAATAGACGGAGTCAAATTAAAATACTTTTGAAAGCACTGTTAGAGTTACTTGGAGAAGCACATCAAGGCTTGAATCTGGTAACTTATCCTTGAAAATAAACAACTTTGTTCATTAGATGTTGTTTTTATAGAGCAAATAGATGAAGATAGTGAAGCAAAATCATATATTGTCTTCTTTCTGTTTATAGAATACCTGAAACTATTTACTTCCTTTTAAAATGTTTATTTTTTGAAGAGACAGCATCTCTCTATGTTGTCCAAGGCTAGATGTGAACTCCTGGGCTCCAGTGATCCACCCGGGAAAGCATCCCGGGAAACTGGGAATACAAGCATGTGTCATTGCACGGGGCCCCAGGTGACAATTCCTTCCATCTTAATTTGCTGACTCCTCCTCATTTTTCTAACATCTGAATTTTGAAGTGCTGGAAGGCCACCAAAACCTTTGCTCTGTTGTCTCCTTTAGCTACACTACTACAATCCCATGGTAATCTCATCTAGTCCAGTAGTTTTTAGTATCTCCTAAATGTTGATGATATACAGACATATTTGGCAATGACGTACAGAACTCTTTCAAGCCTTAGACTTTTATATCCAACTTCACCTTTGACATGTCTACTTGGATATGTAATTGTGATTTCAAATCTAACATGTCTAAAATTGAAGTCTTGATTCTTTACATTTCTAAACTCTTGACCTCTTCAGTCTTTGTCTAGTGAAGGACACACCTTTCACCCATTTAATAGAATAAAAATCTGGAAACTGTTCCTGGTTCATCACTTTTCCTCACACTTTTAATATACTTTATGAGCACCCTTTGTTCTATCTTGAGGCTATATCTAGCATGTAATGTCTTTTAAAAATATTCACTTTAAAATATTATTTATTTTAATTAAAAAATAAAATTATATATATATATTATTGGTATACACCATAATGTTTATATATATGCATTGTGAAATGGCTAAATCAAGTCAGTTAATATATGTAACCCCTCATACTTTCTTTCTGTGTTGAAAACACTTAAATCTACTTGCTTATTAATTTTTAAGTATATAATATATTGTTATTAATAGTCCAGATGCTATATAATAGATCTCTTGAACTTACTTCTCTTAACTGAAATTTTACATTATCTGACTAACATATCCCCAATCCCTTTACCCACCCTGATCCCAGAATTTGATAAGCACCATTTTCTGCTTCTATGAGTTCAGCATTTTGAAATTCTACATATAAGTGAAACTATGCAATATTTGTTCTTTTTATTTTTTGAGATGGAGTCTCACACTGTCCCCCAGGGTAGAGTACAATGGCATGCAACCTCCGCCTCCCCAGTTCAAGTGATTTTCCTGCCTCAGCCTCCCAAGTAGCTGGGATTACAGACACCCACCCCATGCCCGGCTAATTTTTGTAATTTTAGTAGAGACAGGGTTTCACCATGCTGGCCAGGCTGATCTCGAACTCCTGATCTCGTGATCTGCTCACCTCAGCCTCCCAAAGGCATGAGCCACCGCACCCAGCCAACTTTTTTTCTTTCCTCTTCTTTCTTTTCTTTCTTTCTTTCTTTTTTTTTTTTTTGATACAGAGTTTCACTCTTGTTGCCCAGGCTGGAGTGCAATGGTGCAATCTGTGCTCACTGCAATCTCTGCCTCCCGGGTTCCAGTGATTCTCCTGCCTCAGCCTCCTGAGTAGCTGGGATTACAGGCATGCACCACCATGCCCGGCTAATGTATTTTTAACAGAGATGGAGTTTCTCCATGTTGGTCAGGCTGGTCTCTAGCTCCCGATCTCAGGTGATCCGCCTGCCTCCCAAAGTGCTGGGATTACAGGCCTGAGCCACTATGCCCAGCCTATTTGCTTTTATGTGTCTGGTTTATTTAACAACATAATGTCCTTTAGCTTCATACATGTTGTCACGAATGAAAGAATTTTCTTATTTTTAAAGACCGAGTAATGTTTCATTGTGTTTATACACCGCATTTTCTTTATCAATTCATCTGTTGATGAACTCTTAGGTTGACTCAGTTTCTTGGCTATTGTGAATAATGTTGCATGTGAAGAAATAGAGTACAGATACCTATTTGGCATATCAATTTTTTTCCTTTGAATATATATCTAGAAGTGGGATTGCTGAATCCTATAGTAATTCTATTTTTATATTTTGGAGGAACCTCCATACTGTTTTCTATAATGGTTGTACCAGTCTACATTTTCACCAACAGTGTACAAAGATTCTCATTTCTTCTCAATCTCACTGACACTTATCTTTTGAATTTTTGATAATAGTCAATCTAGCAGGTGTGAGGTGATATATTGTAGTTTTTGATTTTCGTTTCCCTCATGATTAGTGAGGTTGAGCATTTTTTTGCATACCTATTGGCCATTTGTATCTCTTCTTTTAAGATATGTCCAGTCACGTTCTTTGCCCATTTTTTAGTCAGGTAATTTGTTTTCTTGCTATTGAGTTGCTGGAATTCCGTATATATTTGGGATGTTAGTCCTTTATCAGATGCATAGTTTGCAAATATTTTCTTCCATTTTGTAGGATGTCTCTTTATTTTGCTGATTGTTTCCTTTGCTGTGCAGAAGCTTTTTAGTTCGATAGAATGTAATCCCATTTTTTTTTTCTTTCGATGCCTGTGTTTTTGAGGTCATATCCATAAACTCATTGCCCACACCGAGGCCATGGAGCTTTTCTGTTATGTTTTCTTCTAGTAGTTTTCCAGTTTTAGGTCTTATGTTTACATCTTTAATACAGTTTGCACTGATTTTTTTATGTGGTGGAAGATGAGGGTAAAATTTTACTCTCCTGCATGTGGATATTCATTTTATCCAGTACCATTTATTGAAGAGACTGTTGTTCCCCTCTTGTGTGTTCTTGGCACCTTTGTCAAAAATAAATAGATCATAAATATATAGATTTATTTCTGATCTCTTTATTCTGTTTCATTGATCTGTGTGTCTGTTTTTATATCATAGCCTGCTGTTTTGGTTTGCAGTAAGTTTTGAAATCAGATAGTGTGATGCCTCCAGTTTATTCTTTTTGCTTGAGATTTCTTTGATTATTTGGGGTCTTTTGTATTTCCATGTGAATTTTAGGGTTGATTTTTCTATGTCTGTGAAAAATGTCATTAAAATTTTGATAGGGATTACAGTGAATCTATAGGTCACTTTGGGTAGTATGATTATTTTACTGATACTAATTATTTTAATCTATGAGCATGGTTTATCTTTCCGTCTCTCTGACATGTAATTTATTTTCACATCTCCAGACTGTATCCCCATTATTTCTCATTTGGACTACTCTAATAACCTATTTCATGCTTCCATATTCATATCTATCTCTACAATTTACTTTTCAGAGTCTCCTAAGTAATTCCTTAAAAGCATAACTCTGACCATGTCACTCCTAACAGGGTGCTTAAAATATTCTTTGGCTGATACTTTTAGGCAAAAACCATCATATAGCAGAAGGAATTGGAAAACAGAGCACCTTTATGGAGTTTCAAATGCAGTTAACCAAAACTAGCTACATGATTCTAGAATACATTACCCACATTGAGAATGTAAATAGTCCAGGTGTGGTGGCTCACGCCTGTAATCCCAGCCCTTTGGGAGGCCGAGGCAAATGGATCATCTGAGATCGGGAATTTGAGACCAGCCTGACCAACATGGATAAACCCCATGTCTACTAAAAATACAGAATTAGCTGGGCATGGTGATGGATGCCTGTAATCCCAGCAATGCAGAAGGCTGAGGCAGGAGAATCGCTTGAGTCTGGGAGCTGGAGGTGGCAGTTCAACCTGGGCAACAAGATTGAAACTCCATCTTAAAAAAAAGAGTGCAAAAAGTTAAAAAGTTAAGACAGAGGAAGACTCATAAAGAGGATTTCTGAAGAGGAATTCTCAGGAGGCAACCTCGCTAGGAGTGCCCTACCCTCAATGATTTGGTAAAGGTGCTTCAGTGACAATTTTTAGAGATCTTAACATGTGATGTCTGCAGAATGTGTGACAGGGTAGATTACTTTTACTTCCACCTGGGAGGTCTAAAGATCTGGAGTTGGGCAGCCTACTTGCTGCTGCTGGAGTTAAGCTCACTATGTTGGATTTGGACCATGCATACAGACTTCAGTAGGCAAAGGATTTGTATATGTTTTACGTGGTCCAGATGTGGGCCATGTAGGACAGAGAACTGTCCTTGAGCTGTTTTAAATCCTGCCCCATAGCATTGTATTGAGTAATAATGGGACTGCAAAGAAAATGACTAGCCATAGAAAAATATATCTCATGATGTAGAAATTGGAATCAAATATACCCAGTGGGCTCTTGGAAGAAGCCATTGAGGTATGACTGAGAAAGAACTAGCTTTAAATATCTGCTAAACTCAGAGGGCAAGAAGTCATGTTACATTAGTACTAGTTAAGTAGGAAGTTTTCTTACACTCCTCATTTTTTCTTCCTGATCCCACCTCTATGAACCTGGTAGATTCACAAGCTTAAGTTACAAGAAATAGAAAAGGGACTTCTTGGATCATAGACTTTTCATTGACAGAAGGCCCTAAATGTGGATGAAGTATTTTTAACTTTAAATCAAGCTGGGAGTTTTATTACTCTGTTTTGACTGTTGGAATAATTGAAATGAGACAATGGTTTTGTGACTTAAGGTGACCGTAAGATTTATTTTACCTGATTAATCAGAAAATTATGGGACTACTTTGTCTTCATCAAGTTGCTAAAAAAGTAGATGAACAGGTTTCTCTACTGAAAAACCCTAAAAACAGTAGAAGGTACATATTAGGTGACTTAATGATTAGATCCAAAAGCTTGTATTTATTCAAGATGCCTGTCTCTCTCTCTCTGTTTCTTTCTCTCTCTCTCTCTCTCTCTCTCTCTTTCTCTTTCTCTTTCTCTCTCTCTCTGGTTTATTATCACAGTTAGAATAAAATCTAAAGCCTGGGAGGCTGGATCTCATCTCTTGCTGCCCTCCTGATGCTCAGTCACTCCCTCCACCTCAGCCACATAGGCATCCTTTCTGTTTCTTGAACTGGCCCTTTCCTTCCTCAAGTGTAGGATTCACACTGCAGTTGGAAAGCTCTTCCTACCTACTCCTGCTTCCTACCTTCATCCATCACAAGCATTTTTCCCAACACATTTTTCATACAATACTTTATTGATGTTTGGTTATTGGAGGATCCATACTGACATAGGGTCATTGATGATCCTTTTTAAAGCAACTTCAATGAGAGTAAAAGCCTGATTTAAGAGCTTGGAACATGAATGGGAGCTGGTTAAGCATAGAGCATGAATGTGGGTTATGGTTTAGGAAGTTTAGCTATAGGTAGATGAGAAGATATGCTAATAACTAGAAGTAGAAAAGATGAGTTTTGTTGTATTTTGAAGTAGATGTTAAGAAATTGGGGGAAAGACAGGTAACTAATATATATCAGGGCTTTTACTTAGGTAAAAATATCTAGTCTTTACAGTAATTCTCTGGGGGTGGGTATTACATTTCCCACATCAAATGGGGAAACCAAGACCTATGATTGTAGTCAATTTTCTTGCTATGTTAAGAGGTAGAATCAATTCAAGCCCAGAGATAAATGATTTCAAAAGCTTTCTTTTCCTCCATCTAACATGATGCCTTTGTAAGTAGCCAGTGAGAAGGAGATGTTTGAAATTATAGAAGAGAGGGTGGTAATTGATACATCTAGATCCTAGAAGAGGTGGGGAGTGATATAACATCATCAGACCAGCAGAGACATCTTCTTGTGAGATAAATATGGCTGCAAATCAGCAGCTCATGCAACTTAACTTCTTAAAATGTTCCAGTGATCAAATTCCTATTTCACTGGCAGTAAAATTCAAACTTCTTACTATGGCTTCGAGACCTATTTTGCTTAACCTCTGTTTAACTCTCTGGCTTCTTCTACACTCTCACAATACTTTTATTTAATTCCAGATATACTGTTCCTTCTTTGAGCAAGTCAGGCTCTTGTTGACCTTTGCACTAGTTTCTTCTTCTGCCTAAAAAAACTCTTCCCTGAAATCGTTGCATATTTGTCTCCTCAGCATGCAGGTCTCAAAGCAAAGGTCATCTTAGGAACCTCTGAAAAATTGTTTCTAAGTAATCCTTTCCCTAAGTTATTTTCTTATACATTGCTATTTAATTGTCCTCATAGGATGTACTACTGTCTAAGATGATTGTGCTTATTTTACTGTCTTTTGTTTCCAATTAAAAATAAATTCCATAAATGTAAGAACCTTGTCTGCCATGTTCTTGCAGTGGCCCCAGGATCTAGAACAGTGCCTGACATGTCTAGGCATTTTCATTTGGATTTCTAGATAAAAGGAAGGGAGTTAACAGTATTTATACTAGGAGGCCTTGATTTTCTACTTTCTTGAGTTTGGCAGCTGCTGAGAATACAGGGACAGGAGGATTTAGAAAAGCTTGAAATAGTGGCTGTGAATGGTAGAAGAAGGTAAGTGATAATTAAAAATTATCTGCAGTGTGCTGTATGAACTGACAATTATCCACTAATAGTAAATACATTTATAGATGTCTGTGAATCTAAGAGGCATGCATCTTCCTTGTGTTCATTTCAGCCTTGCTTTTCTATAAGGTTAATACACACACAGGTGGTTTAAAGAATTTTTCAATTGCATTGATGCATTTTGATTGTCTTCCTACTGTTTGAAAGACTTTGAAAATAAGACTTCTTTGACCTGTTTTTGTCTTTTTTCCCCTTCCAGTTTAAGTAAAGATTAAATGAATCTTTTTTCCCTGGCATTTTTCTTTATATTAATCTGGTTTTTGCTTTTTTCTACCATTCTTTTCCTTTGAACCAATTTAGGTGCCTCGTACTCAAACCACTCTTCATTCTAAAGTAGATAGTTTTATTTCCCTTCTTGATTAAGGAAAAAGAAATCACCATGTGAGTTAACAGAATTCTCAATTTTCTGTTTTCCCTATTGTTTGTTTCTGTGAAATTTCTGTCATTTGTTCTCCTTGCCACCTATAGTATTTCAGAAATTTTATGATCCAATAATCAAAGGGCAGTGTGTTCTGATTTCTAAACTTGCTGTGAGTTTAGAAAATATATCACACAAAAATCAGTGCCTTCTAAACAATTTTACAAATGGCAATGAGGGTAGTTAAAATTGATTTGAGAAATAGCTTTAAATTTAATGATGTATGTATTTATTCATTCATTTGATAAATACTTATTGAGCACCTATTACATATTAGGTAGTACCTTAGGTGAGGTTATAGAGACTGTGGTTACTGCCCTTTAAAAGTTTACTGTGAATAAGACAGATGCACATAAATAACTTTAATAAAATTCAATAAAGGAAATAACCTGGTTTATTAAGACAGCAGAACGCTTACCTTTATTTAGGGATGCAGCAGATGAAATAGGATGAAGTAAGTCACAGTACTTTAAAGAATTGAGTCTTGGAGCTAGCCAGCTCTGTAAAATGGCAGAAAGGCAGTACAAGCAGAAGGGAGAGCATAGAAGTTTAGGATGCCTGAAATTGTGAACAATGTGGTTGAAAAAACAGAATGTCATATCATGAAGGACTTTGTACAAAATGCTAATGCACGCGGACTTTATACTGAAAGTGAGGAGACGTCTCCAAATAATTTTAATCAGGAAAATGTGATGACTAGGTCTGCCCTAGCAACAGTACAAATTTGATGGCAGGTTTCACTAAGAAGCTAGAGTGAGTTGAAGGTGGAGAAAAGGCCAGTTGAAAGATGGTTGAGAAAAACCAAGAGCTCAACTAGGGACGGGGACAAATTTAAAACTTGTTAAAAAGGAAGAATTAAAACAGTATGATGATGCTATTGTATGTGGACTATGATGTCTCCCAAATTACTATCTTGAATAGCCATTTAAAAATTTCAGGAATTCTAAAAGATGAGGAAGCTAGGGAAAATGATTTTGAACTTCGGGTACTTTTCACCTGCTAAACTATTGAGACATCCAAGCCTGGATGGGCTAGAAAAGCATTTAATATATTCTGCCCTGAAGGTCAAGAAAGAGAGATAAAGGTTGGAAATGTAGATTTGGGAATCAATAGCATTCAAGGTGATTGAGGCCTTGCTAGGAAATGACATCCCTCAAGGAAACTGGTTAAGCAATACGGGAGGGTGTATAAAAAAGAAACTCTGGGGAACGTTGCATCCAGGGACAGAGAAAATAGAGCCCATAAACACAAATGGGGAGCACATGACCCATGAGAGGTGGGTGGAGAACGGTAAGGAAAAAACAGTTGTAAAAATTGAGAAAAGAGTGTTTCAAAGAGAAAGGCATTTTTAGTAGTTTTGAAATAAAAATTTTCAAATAGTTATTGAATAAATAAATTAACAGATAGCAGAAGAGTATAATTATTTGTAAAAATTTTACTTAAGTTAGAATTTTGGTTTTGGAATTTCATAGTGAGGCATAGAAAGAAAAATATCACATGTTCTCACTTTTCTCACATGTGAGAGCTAAAAAAAAATGGATCTCATGGAGGTGGAGGATAGAATGGTGTTTACCAGAAGCTGAGAAGGGATCCTGTGGGAGGATGAAGAAAGTTGGTTAATGCTTACAAAATATAATACAATAGAAGGAATGGTTGTAGTGTTTGATAGTACAGCAGAGAAATTATAGTTAAGAATAATTTATATATATATATATTTCAAAATGGCTAGAAGAATAGAATTGTAATGTTCCCAACACAAAGAAAAAAATGAATGTTTAAGATGATGGATATCCCAATTAACCAAAATTATACAATGTATAATTTGATCATTGGGTTACATGTATCAAAATAGCATATGTGTTCCCAAAATATGTACAACTATGATATCTCTATAAAAAAATAAATAATATAAAACAAAACTTTGACCTTAAATTATTTATTTATTTAAATATATTTCATTGCACTTTAGGTTCTGGGGTACATGTGAAGAACATGCAGGATTGTTGCATAGGTACATACATGGCAATGTGGTTTGCTGCCTCCATCCCCCATCACCTATATCTGGCATTTCTCCCCATATTATCCCTCCCCAACTCCCTACCCCCTGCTGTCCCTCCCTTAGTATCCCCCAAGAGACCCGAGTGTGTGATGCTCCCCTCCCTGTGTCCATGTGTTCCCATTGTTCAACACCCGCCTATGAGTGAGAACATGCGGTGTTTGATTTTCTATTCTTGTGTCAGTTTGCTGAGAATGATGGTTTCCAGGTTCATCCATGTCCCTACAATGGACATAAACTCATCGTTTTTATGGCTACATAGTATTCCATGGTGTATATGTGCCACATTTTCCCTGTCCAGTCTATCATCGATGGTCATTTGTGCTGGTTCCAGGTCTTTGCTATTGTAAACAATGCCGCAGTGAACATACATGTGCATGTGTCTTTATAATAGAACGATTTATAATTCTTTGGATATATAACCAGTAATGGGATGGCTGGGTCAAATGGAATTTCTATTTCTAGGTCCTTGAGGAATGCCATGCTGTCTTCCACAATGGTTGAACTAGTTTCCACTCGCACCAACAGTGTAAAAGTGTTCCTATTTCTCCACATCCTATTCAACGTCTGTTGTCTCCAGATTTTTTAGTGATCGCCATTCTAACTGGCATGAGATGATATCTCAATGTGGTTTTGATTTGCATTCCTCTAGTGACCAGTGATGATGAGCATTTTTTTCATGTTTGTTGTCTGCATATATATCTTCTTTTGCAAAGTGTCTGTTCATATCCTTTGCCCACTTTTGAATGGGTTTTTTTTTTTCTTGTAAATCTGTTTCAGTTCTTTGTAGATTCTAGATATTAGCCCTTTGTCAGATGGGTAGATTGCAAAAATTTTTTCCCATTCTGTTGGTTGCTGGTTAACTCTAATGATTGTTAATGATAATTTCTTTTGCTGTGCAGAAGCCCTGGAGTTTAATTAGATCCCATTTGTCTATTTTGGCTTTTGTTGCCATTGCTTTTGGTGTTTTAGTCATGAAGTCCTTGCCCATGCCTGTGTTCTGAATGATAGTGCTTAAGTTTTCTTCTAGGGTTTTTATGTTTAGGGCTTATGTTTAATTTTTATGTTTAGGTCTTATGTTTAAATCTTTAATCCATCTGGAGTTAATTTTTGTATAAGGTGTAAGGAAGGGATCCATTTTCAACTTTCTGCATATAGCTAGACAGTTTTCCCAACACCATTTGTTAAATAGGGAATCCTTTGTCTATTGCTTGTTTTTGTCCAATTTGTCAAATAACAGATGCTTGTAGATGAGTGGCATTACTTCTGAGGCCACTGTTCTGTTCCATTGGTCTATATCTCTGTTCTGGTACCAGCATCATGCTGTTTTGATTACTCTAGACTTATAGTATAATAGTCAGGTAGCCTGAGGCCTCCAGCATTTTTTTTTTTTTTTTTTTTTTTTTTTTTTTTTTTTTTTTTTTTTTCTTTGTATTTTCTTTGCTATGTATTCTTTTTTTTGGTTTCATTGGATATTTTAGGTTTTTTTTTTTTTTTTTTTTTCTATTCTGTGAAGAAAGTCAATGGTAGGTTAACGAGGATAGCACTGAATCTGTTAATTACTTTGGGAAGTATGGCCATTTTCATGATATTGGAGCTTTCTTATACTTCTCTTCCATCATGTCTGGAGTTACACTGTTCTTTATGTATTGAGAGAACTGTTTCTTGTAACCATCTTCATCTTTGTTAATTAAGTAACGCACGTAATCTGCAATGTTCTGGCCCAAGATGTTCTTCCGGTGTACTTCTGCATTAATTTCCCTGCTTTTAGAATCATAACCAGGAAATTGTTTGGTACTGTGAGGGATAAGGATAGTAGATTTTTATTTTAAATTCAAAACTTTGCCTCAAGTAACATTGATTTTCTTCTTTCAAAGTGTGTATACAAGAACCATTTTGCTTCTTCCATTTTCTTGTATTGTGAAAATTATTTTACAGACTTTCATTGTCATTTTTAAACAAGTAAAACTGGAGAGAATAATATGATAGATAAACTTTTAAAATGTTTCTTTCTTCTTTTCTTTCCTTCCCTCCCCCATTTGCATTCCTTCCCTCCATCCCTCTTTTCCTTCGTTCCTTGCTGTTTCTCTGCAGTTTTAAATTTCTGTTACAATGTTATTTCATATTTTTATCTAAAAGTTATCTATCTAAAACAACTACAGTATCTTATCATACCTATCAAAATTAGTATATCATTTTCTATATACTTCATATATCATTTTCCCCAGTCACTAAAAAATATTGTTTATTATGAATGATTTATCTAAAGCAGAATTCAAACTGGCCTTTGCACTTTATGTTTTTTGTTTCCTTTAAATAGGTATCTCCACTAATTCTCTAGTCTTCTTCCTCTCATGTTATTGACTTACAAAATAAACTATGACAGTATCCTGAAGAATATCTCACATCACATATTTGGCCAATTATTTCATGATTTCATATAACACATTTTACAATTTATGTTTTCTGCAACTGATAGATAGACATAGCAGTTGATTAAATTCAGGGTTCAGGGTTTCTTATTTGGATCAGCAGTACTTTATGGTGATATTATATACTTTTTATTGTATTACATCAGCTGATTGACAATGTGTGATTTTTCCACTTTTAGTGATCCTAAAATTAGTAAAATAAGGTGGTGAAAATCTAATGTCAGATTCCTTATCACTGTTCTTGTAATTGCTTTAGTATCCACTGATAAATACTACCTGAATGAATATTTCAGTAGGCATTGCAAAATAAGGATTTTCCAGTATTTTATGTATTTTCCATATTCACTGGGAACATTTTCAAGATTGATCTTGTGTCATGACCCCATTTGTCTTCTCAACTTTCTTGCTTGCTGGCGCTACTAGGTGATGTTGTCTTATCTCCTACTGCTCCAAGGTGTCTTACTATCTTTAATGGATAACAAGGACTGTTTGAGCTCTGTTTATCTAGCAAACAGATTTTGGTTCAACCTCAGGGCATCATGAATAAGGGAAAGTAAGTGAGGGAGGAAAGAATAGGAGGCAAGGTAAGATGATATGTACTTAGCTTTCAATGCTTCATGCTAAGCTTTGATGGAACCACTTTCTTGCCAAATACATCTGCATCTGCATAGCTATGTGGGACATTTCTAGATAGGGTAATGTATCTGGAAATGTAGAAAGAAACCATGCTTTGGAGAAAAGTGGGGAGTAGATTTATCTGTGTGGCTTCATTTGTCTGTTATTTCTTATTGGTTGAAGTTCACACTCTGAGCAAGTTCATCCCCTTATACACATCTGTTCTGCATCATCTAATAGTTTCAGGAGCTAGTCAGGCAGACAGATTGCATGCTCTGCATTTTAACTGAGTACAGACATTTTGACTGAGTATGGAAGTTGTGAGAGAGTCCAGGACCCTATAAACATGCCTGGTTGACTTAGCTTTGAGAATGTCAGCCAGAAGGAATCACCTAGTGGATTAGGTATTTGTTGGACCCAGGCAGTGAAATTGGGTGTACATGAAGGGAGTTAGTTTGGTGGCAGCTGAGGAGAAGCAAGCATGCCTATGTCTGGGAGGCAGAAAGACCAAGCAAGTCTAGAGATGTACGTACGACGTGTTTGATAACTCATGATAATTAAAAAATATAATTTTAAATATCCAGAGTTACTACTTCAAATTTTTTCCTTTTGTTCTTAGAATAATCTGAACAACCCCATGTTTCAGAAAGCAGATATTACTCTTAGTAAGTAAATTCTAGGTTGTATTAGTTAGGATGTTGCTAAAGAGTACACATAACTTCCATCATATTTTGTTAGCTAGAACTCAGTTATTTGTTCTCGGCTAAGTTTCAAGAAAAGCTGGGAAATATGGTGTAGCTGTATTCCCAGAGAGAGGAAGACACAGGTTAAATGGGCTGCTTTCTGCTAAGTATATTATATTTAGTGTTTAAATGTTTCTAAAGAATTGTGGTGATGTTTTCTTAAAGAGATATTGGTTCCTAGGCTGGGAATGGTGGTTTACACCTGTAATCCCAGCACTCTGGGAGACCAAGGTGGATGGATCACCTGAGATCAGGAGTTTGAGACCAGGCTGGCCAACACGGTGAAACCTCGTCTCTACTAGAAATATATAAATTAGCCAGGTGTGGTGGTGCTCGCCTGCATTCTCAGCTACTTGGGAGGCTGAGGCAGGAGAATCACTCGAACCGGAAGGCGGAGATTGCAGTAAGCTGAGATTGGGCCACTACTCTACAGCCTGGGCAACACAGTAAGACTCCATCTCAAAAAAAAAAAAAAAAAAAAAAAAAAAAAAGAGTTATTGGTTCCTGTTGGAGGTTAATATGTAAGATGTGACAGAGATTACAGATGAGATCCAGATGTTTGGCCAGATGTAGGATTTTTCTGAAAACTGACTTGGGGTTTAATTCCAAATTATAAAATCGATTAGAAAGGTAAGAAATTGGCCAGCTCAGAATATTTGCAAATGTTATGCTATAGCTAGGTCACATGTTGATAAAACTTAAAATGATAACTTCTTTCACTATACTCTGACATTCAGGTCAAGAGGCAGTGGTAATGTAAATAATTATTTGTTTATTGAAATTGCAACTTGATTTTACATGGTGGGAGCAACCAACCAACCATTTAGTAAATTTTATTTTGATTCATTTAATGTAGTGTCATGTAAAACATTTATTCTTGCATAGTTATGAATCATTAACAATATGTATTTTATAACGATACAACCCAGTGTTATTACATAAACATTGGAAAACAGTAGAAAATATCAAGGTGGCATATTGTAATATTTTTCTGAGAACAAAAGTTTCCTTTATTAAAAACATGGAAATTATAGATTTCATTTGGTCTGTTTTTCCTTTTCATAAAAAGTAATCTTAAGAGACAGTGTATTGTATTTCACTATAGATGCTAAAAACCAAGACGTGGAGATGTATCTGTGTTCCCTGTTAAATGGTTTTTAAGGATATTTCATAGATTTCTTTTTCTACCAAGGAATCTAAAGCACAGATCTTTTAAAGTTTTGTTTGTTTGTTTTGTCTTCCTACATGGTCTCCCTTGATTGCCCAGGCTGGAATGCAGTGGTGTGATCATAGCTCACTGCAGCCTCAACCTCCTAGGCTCAAATCAGTTCTCCTGTTTCAGTCTCCTGTGTTGCTGGGACTATAGGGATGCACCACCATGCCTAGCTAATTTTAAAAAAAAATGTGTAGAGACCAGTCCCCCTGTGTTGCTCAGGCTCGTCTTGCACTCCTGGGCTCAAGCAGTCCTCCCACCTCGGCCAAGCAAAGTAATGGGATTACAGATGTGAGCCACCATGCCCAGCTTCAAGTTTTTGTTATGGAAAATATTTAGCTGATACCAATGTAAATAATGTTATAATACATGTCCATCAACCCATCATTCAGCTTCAACATTTATGAGCATTCTGCTTTTCTTGTTCCATACATTCTACTCTACAAATTCTGTTTATTTGGGTATTTTAAGACAAATTCCAGGCTATTATTTTACCTGTACATACTTCAGTAGGTATCTCTATTGATAAGGACTTTAAAAAACCTATTATTACTGCTATAATTCCTTCTTCCTCATCTAATACTCAGTTTATATTTACATTTTCTTCATAGCCTTAGAGTCATCTTTTTATAGATGATTTGTTTGAATCAAGATCCTGAGATAGTTCACATGTGGTATTTTGCTGATGTTGCTTTTTCGTCTATTTCAATGCTGTAACAATTCCATTCCCCACTTTATTTCTGCATGTCCTTTATTTGTGAAAGAAACTGGGCCTTTTGACCTACAGAATATCCTATATTCAGAATTTATTTGATTCCTTCCTTGTGGTATTATTTGAGAAGTTCTTTTTCTTTTCTCCAGCCTTTTGTGGAAAAATAACGGTCACAATTTTAACTAGGTTTATAATAAAATTTTTAAAGCAATGATTGAAGAGTTAGTGCTTAGTTTATCCTGATTCTACCATATCAGGGTGCACTTAATGTTTGTGTGTCTTTCTTTTAGTGATTTAAAATCAGTAGGATCAGATAATGGCAGCCTGATATTTTTACTAAACATTCTTCATCAGCATTTTACCTAGTGGTTTTAACATCTAATAATAATTGCCTGACTAAATTCTTTACTCTTTTTAAATTCTATCATTTCTTTTTCATTTATTAGCTTTGATTCTTTCAAATAGTAGAGATACCCTTCATCAACTACAGTCAAGTGCCACAATGACAGACCACATTTGGGATATTGGTCTCATAAGACTATAGTATCATAGTTTTACTATATGTATATTTTCTATGTATAGATATGTTTAGAAACACAGGTACTTACTATTCTGTTACAGTTGCCCACAATATTCAGTATAGTGACATGCTTTACAGGTTTTTTTTTTGCATAGGAGCAATAGGCTATATAGTATAGCCTAAGTGTATATAGTAGGCTGTGCCATCTAGATGTGTGTATGTACTCTCTCTGATGCTCACACATGATAAAATCACCTAACAATGCATTTCTTAGAATCTGTCCCCATTGCCGAGTGACTCATGACAGTATCTGGTTATTTGGTATTTGTAACTGTAAGAAAACAGTATTTACAGAAGAGGCAGGATAAAACCTGAAATCCTTTTTTATAACAATTCTCAGAAGGGTGATTTCTGCATCCAACAGAGATAATCATTGATTTGTGTGTGTGTATTAGTATGAAAGCATGGAATTTTAGATAGTCAATGTGCTTCAATTTATTGGAGTCATTATTTTTTTCGAGCTCAAATTGTCAAGAGAGGCTTTCAAAGTCCTTTCATCATGAGCATAGTAATCTCTATAGGTACAATAAGAAGTTCCAGGCTGATCTCATACATTTCCTACTGGAAGCCTTAAATCAGCGACTTCTTTAAGAAAGTCCTAATTTCTTTTAGTGATAAATGGAATTTAGAGAATAGAACTAGTATATTATTTGTGCGTTTAGGATATTCATTGTTCTTTCAGGTCTTTTCAATGGACAAAGCTAGAAAACTGGTCATTTTCAAGAAAAAAAGTAATTATGAATTCATACTGACATTTACAAATCAAAACTTACAGGTTTTTATTTAACTTAAAAAATTTCACATATGTATCTCTTTTATCCTGAAAGTTTGCTCTTTTAATTCTTTGAAGTTTTATATTTATATATTTTATTAGTCCAATAATAATAGTAATTGTCATGCTACTCACAAGAAGGCCAATGAATGTAATTTAAAATTGTGTGTGTGTGTGTGTGTCTATATGTGTGTTGTTCTTGGGTTATATGTCCCATAATAGATGTACCGTCAACACACTGACATTAAATAATTATGTATGTATTTGTAATTCTTCTATGAAGAAAAATTGTGGGCTTTTTTTCCAACATGGAAGATTAGTGGTTTTAGTGTGCCTCAGCCACTTGGAAATAGCAAAATAATTTATGAAGATAAACTTTGTGAGCTACATGTCAAGAAAGAAAATGGAATCCCAGGTCCCAGGGATTTAAATGCCCAGATCTTGGGGATGAGAGTGCTGGCAAACAGCCCCCAAGAGGCTGTTCAGCTGATAAAAGTGAGTGAAGCCCCAGTATGTGAGAAAAAGCACATCTCTCTCTGACTGCCTCTCCCCAAGTTAACTCTAGGGCTTAGGAGAGAAAGCAGTACTTTGTTTCTCCCAAGCCCTGCAGCCAACTTGGGGAGAGGCTTGGAGATGCTGTGAGGGAAAAGCTCTTGGAAAAACTGCAGACATTTTTCCATAATCAAGACCAAGAATGGGATGCCATTTTTAATCCAGTTGCATATAAAGCCATTCTTTGGAGATCCAGCAGTATTGCTGCAGAGGTATTTTAATCTCAAGCTTGAGATTGGGGCACCCACTCTGGAGCCGAGTAGGAGCCTTCACAGTCAGAACTTTGGGAAGCACTTCAGCAGTTGGTGCTGGATTAGTGCTCTACCACATAAGAAGCCTGGAGCAGGAGAACTCCTTTAGCTGAAGTCTCTTCTTGGTATCAAGACTTGCAACAAGAGCCAGCTTGGTAAACTGGCACTAGACTGAGTATGCCATTGCTAGGTGCCCAACCTGCTCCACTGAGATTGTGGTATAGTAAGGCCTTCTTTGCTCTACCCCTAGGCAGAAATCCAGGCATTTGGACCACTCACTTGCCTGGACCAGTAGCCTAAGTCACTTCACTCTTCCTGAGCATAGACTGTGGTGCAGGGGGTGCCCCTCTGCCTTATGTGCAAGCAGATCTCCTGGCATTCGTAGCACTTGTTCACCTGATTCAGCAGCCTGAGCCACCCTACCCTTCTGGGTATAGTTCTTGGTGCAGAGAATCCCTTTATGCTTCAAACCCAGGAAGAAGTCCAGACATCCAGAGCATCCACTCTCCTGGATTAGGAATTTAGGCCACCAGTACCATCACTGTGTGAGAACTTGGGGCTTAGAAGGTTTCCCACCTCCATGCCTAGGCACATCTCTGGGTACTTGGTGATCACCAACTGGCTTCTCCCTCAATGTAAGTGTTGTGTCTGCCACTGGGAGACATGTGTGCATAACTGCCCAGTCTGGCCACGTGCATTGTGGACCCCACACCCCCATGACTGATCAGGGAGCTCAGCCCATTGTATTTCATGAATCAGCTTACTACCTGAGGCAACAGAGCTTTTTCCAGTAAATGAAGATCACGTATGTACAATCCACATTGACCACAGCTGGGTTTTACCTATAACCATTATCTATGGGTTTGTAGGTAAAACTGCATAGCTCAATATAAAACCTGCTGAAACAAGTGCATGGGGCTACAGAAGCAAAGCCAGAAGACTTTATCCAACATTCTCTGTAGTTATACCTGCTAGGGAGAAGGAAAAAGGGAAAGCAAAAAAAATAGGGAAAGAAATATAAAAAATTGCTAACCATATGAAAATAATTTTAAAAATTAGAAGTGACAGTGTCTTGAGATGAGAAGGAACCAGTGCAAAAATTTTGGCACTATGAAAAATCTGAATGATCTGACACCACTAAAGGATTGCAGTAGCTCTCTAGTAATGGTTCCTAATGAAAATGGACACTCAAAAATAATAGGTAAAGAATTTAAAGCATAGATTACAAGGAAGCGCAATGAGATCCAAAACAAGGTTGAAAAATCAACACAAATAATCTAAAGCAATCCAGGAAACAAAAGATAAACATCTTAAAAATAAGTCAGAGTTTCTGGAATCGAAAAACTCACTTAAGAAATTTGAAAATACAGTTGAAAACTTTATCAATAGACTGAACAAAGCAGAAAAAGAAATTTTAGTTTGAAGACTGGACTTTTGAACTAACTCAGTCACACAAAAATAAAAAAAAAACATAAATACTTCAAAGTCTTCAAGAAATAAGAGATTATGTAAAGTGACCAAACCTATTAATTATTGGCATTTCTGAGAGAGAAGGAGACAAAGTAAACAATTTGTAAAACATTTGAGAGGATAACTCAAGAAAACTTTCTTTATCTTTCTAAAGAGGCAGACATCAAGATAGAAGATATCAAGAGAACACCTACAAGGAACTATAAAGCAGGAGCATCACCAAGGGATATATTCACCAGACTATCCAAGTTCAATGATAAAGAAAAGGGCACCTGAAGAAAAAGTTTGGATCTTAAAGGCAGCTGGAGAAAAAGGTGAGATTATTTATAGAGGGAGCCCTATCAGGCTAACAGTGGACTTTTCAGCTGAAAAGTATAAGCCAGTAGAAATTAGGAACCTATTTTTAGCATTCTTAAAGAAGTTCCAATTAAGAATTTAATATGCAACCAAACAAAGCTTCATAAGTAAAAGAGAAATAAATTTGTATTTCAGTCAAGCACTAAGGGAATTTGTTATGACTAGACCAGCCTTAAAAGAAATCCTTAAGAATTTTCAACATAAGCACTACTCATAAGAAATCAAACAATGATACCTGCTACCACAAAAACACACCTAAGTACATAACCCAAACACCCTATAAAGCAACCACACAATAGAAACTACAAAGGATCCAGTTAGCAACTTCACAACAGAATCAAAATCTCACATATACATATTATCTAAGTACCCTACTTAAAAAGGCACAGAGTGTCAAGATGGATAAAAAAAATAAGACCTATCTATCTGCTATTTTTAAGAGACCCATCTAACTTAATATAACACTTATAAACTCAAAGGGTTGGAGAAAGATGTAACATGAAAATGAAATATAAAAAAAGTAGGAGTCACTATCCTTTATCTAGAAGAAAATTTAAACCAACAAGAGTAAAAAAACAAAGATATATACATTACGTAAAGGGTTTAGTTCAAGAAGACTCAACTATCCGAAGCATATATATACCCAATACTGGAGCACCCAGATTCATAAAGCAAATACTTTTAGACCTGCAAAAAGACTTAGCGACACCCTAATAGTAGGGGACTTCAACATCCCATTGTCAGTTTAAGTAGATCATTGAGGCAGAAAACTAACAAATTCTGGACTTAAACTTGACACTTGACCAATTGGACTGAATAGACGTATGCAGTATATTCCACCCGTCAACCGCAGAATATACATTCTTCTCATCTGCACATGGAACATAATTCAAGATCAACCACATGCTCAGCTATAAAGCAAATATCAATACATTTTTTAAAAACTGAAATAATATCAATTGTACTTTTGGACCACAGGGAATAAAAATATAAATCAATAGCAAGAAGATCTCTCAAAACCACACAATTACATGGAAAAGAAAAAAACTTTTATCTGAATACCTTTTGGGTAAACAACAACATTAAGGTATAAATAAAAAAAAATCTTAGAAATGAAAATAGAGGCAAAACATATGAAAATCTCTGGAATACAGCAAAATCAGTGTCAAGAGGAAACTATATAGCTCTAAATGCCTACCTCAAAAAGTGAGAAAGATCTTGAATTAATACCTAACATCACACCTAGAGAAGGAAAAAAAAAAAAAAAAACACAAGAACTAATCCCAAAGCTACCAAAAGTAAAGAAATAACTAAAATCAGAGCATAACTGAACAAATGTAAGACCCAAAAATCTACACAATGAATCCACAAAACCAAAAGTTAGTTTTTTGAAATAAAAAAGATTGATAGAAAGCTAGCTAGAGTAACAGATATAAGGGAGAAGATCCCAATAAGCATAATCAACAATGACAAAGGTGGTGTTACAATCAATTCTACCAAAATACAAAAGATCCTCAGAGACTATTAGGAACACTTCTATATACACAAACTAAAAAATCTAGAAAAAATGGACAGATTCCTGGAAACACACAATCTTCCAAGACTGAATTGAGAAATAATTGAAATCCTGAGCAGACCAATAATTGAGTTCCCAAATTGAATCAGTAATGAAAAAAAAAAAAACAACCTTATCAACAACGACAACAACAAAAGCCCTGGAACAAATGAATTTGCAGCTGAATTCTGCCAGGCATGCAAAGAAGAACTGTTACCAATTCTAATGAAACTATCCCCTCCGGAAAAGAGGATAAGGCAGCTTTTTCCTAACTCATTCTATGAAGCCAGTGATACCAGGCATTTAGGTAGTCATTTAGGTCTGATACCAAAACCTGACAAAGACACGATGAAAAAAGAAAGCAACAGGCCAGTATCCCTGATGAACACAGATGCAAAAATATCCTCAGCAAAGTACTAGTGTATCAAATACAGCAGTACATCAAATAGTTAATTCACTACATCAAGTTGGCTTCATTCCTGGGATTCAAGATATGCAAATCAATAAATGCAATTCACCACATAAACCAAACTGAAAACAAAAACCATATGATTATTTGAATAAATGTGGAAAAATGTTCTGATAGAATCCAACATCCCTTCATGATAAAAACCTCCAACCAACTAGGTATTGAAGAAACATACCTCAAAATCATAAGAGCCACCTATGACAGACTCACAGCTAACATCATACTAAATGGGCAAAAACCGAAAACACTCCTCTTGAGATTGGAACAGACAAGGATGCCCACTCTCACTACTTGTGTTCAACATATCAGGCTGGGGCAAAAGTAATTGCAGTTAAAAGTATTAAAAGTAATGGCAAAAACAGCAATTACTTTTGCCCCAACCTAATAGTACTGGAAGTACTAGCCAGAACAATCAGGCAAGAGAAAGAAAGAAAAGGCATCCTAACAGGAAAAGAAGAAGTCAAACTATCTCTCTTGCAGATGGTATGATTCTATACCTAGAAAAGCCTAAAGTCAGGATACAAAATCACTTCACAAAAACTAGTACCACTTCTATACAACAATAACATTCAAGGGGAGAGGCAAGTCAATAATGTATTCCTATTTACAATACACACACACACACACACACACACACACACACACACACACAGACACACACAACTTAAGAATACATCTAACCAAGCTGATGAAAGATGTCTACAAGGAAAACTACAAAATAGTGCTAAAAGAAATGATAGATGACACAAACATGCTCATGGATTGGAAGAAACAATATTATTAAAATGGCCATACTGCCCAAAGCAATCTGCAGATTCAATGCTATTCCTATTAAGCAATGCCATTTTTCACAGAACGAGAAAAAAACTATTCTAAAATTCATATGAAACCAAAAAAGAGCCAAGATAGCCAAAGCAATCCTAAGAGAACAGAACAAAAACAAAGACATCAGATTACCTGACCTCAAACAATACTATAAGGCTATGGTAACCAAAATGGCAAGTTACAGGTACAGAAACAGACACATAGATCAATAGAACAGAACATAGAGCCCAGATGTAAAGCCAAACACCCACAGCCATCTGACCTTCAACAAAGTTGGCAAAAATAAGCAATAGAGAATGGACTCCCTAGCCTATAAATGTTGTTGGGATACCTAGCTAGCCATATGCAGGGGAATGAAACTGGATCCCTACTTTTTACCATAAAAAATTAACTCAAGGTAGATTAAAGATTTAAATGTAAGACCTGAAACCAAATGAATCCTAGAAGAAAATCTAGGAAACACTGGAAATTCTGGACATTGGCCTTGGGAGAGAATTGATGACTGAATCTTCAAAAGCAATTGCAACAAAACCAAAAATTGACAAGTGGGACCTAATTAAACAAAAGAACTTCTGGAGAGTAAAAGAAACTACCAACAGAGTAAGCAACCTATTGAACAGAAGAAAATATTTGCAAACTATGCATCCAACAAAGGTTTAATATCCAGAATCTATATGGAACTTAAATAATTGAACAAGCGAAAAATAACCCCATCAAAAAATAAGCCAAAGATATGAATAGACACTTTTCAAAAGAAGATATACAAGTGATCACCAAATATGAAAAAATGCTCCTTACCACTAATCATCAAAGCAATGCAAATCAAAACAAAAATGAGATACCATTTCACACCAGTTAGAATGGCTATTACTAAAAAGTCAAAAAACATCAGATGCTGGTAAGGCTGTGGAGAAAAGGGAATACTTACGCACTGTTGAGGGGAATGTAAATTATTCTGGCCACTGTGGAAATCAGTTTTGAGACTTCTCAAAGAACTTAGAACTACCATTTGATCCAGCAATCCCATTACTGTGTATATATCCAAAAGAAAACATATCATTCTGCCAAAAAGACACAGGCACTCGTGTGTATCATAGCACTGTTCACAGTAGCACAGAAATGGAATCGGTCAATCTAGGTGCCCATCAACAATGTATGGGTAAAGAAAATGTGGAACATATAAACCGTGGAGTACTATACAGCCTTAAAATGAATAAAATCTTGTCCTTTATAGCAACATGGATGCTGCTAGAGGCCATGATCCTAAGCAAATTAATGAAGGATCAGAAAACCAATACCACATGTTCTTACTTGTAAGTGGGAGCTAAACATTGAGTACTCATTGACACAGTCATGGCAATAATAGAAATTTGGTATTGCTAGAGCTGAGAGGGAGGGAGAGTATAAAGATTGAAAAGCTAACTATTATGTACTATTCTCAGTACCTGGAAATATCTGCTCAGTACCTGCTCAGTATCTAGAGCAGTTGAGTAGACAAGATCATTAACACCCCAAACTTCAGCATCATGCAGTATACCCAGGCATACTGTACAGGTACCTGTACATAGATTATGGATATATAGGTACATACATGTACCTGTACAGTATACCTGGGTATTCTAGTTCAAACCTGTACATGTACCCCATGAATGTAAAATAAAAGTTTTAAAAAAGAGAAAAACTATAATTTACCAACAATTTCGTTGCTATATATTTAGGTTCATTTACTTTCATTTGGTTGATATATATTTAGGTCTATTTACTTCAATTTCTTGTCAGTATTAAGAGATTGCTTTGTTTTTCCCCCCTTTTGGTTTAGAGTTCAATTTAATCTAAAACATTTGTGTAGTTCCTAAGTCAAAACTATGAAGTAATTACTGTACATTGAAAAAGAATTTGCTTGCATATTTGTTCCCACATCCCACTCTCTCTCTCCTCAATAGGTAACACTTTTTTATGAGTCGTTAGTTTATGCTTGCATTATTTCTTCTTCAGAATATTAGTAAATGTATTTGCATTTTACACAAAAGGGGTCATAAATTCACTCTTCTGTACCTTGTTTATCCACTTAACATTTTCTATCTATTTTAGGAATAGATCCCTGCATGTGGATTTGCTAGGTCAAAGGGCAAATCCATATAAAATTCTACCAGATAGTGCCAAATTTCCTTTAATAGAGTTGTATCATTTTGTGTATTTGAGAAGATTTTAAAAACAAAGATTTCCTAGTCTCAGATCTACAGAATCAGAACTTGGATATTTGGGCTCCCTGCTGTGTTAGATGATTACCTGGGTTTGGGGAGCTCCTTCCAAAGGAGATTTTAAGGCCAACAATTTATTGCTCATTTGATATGTGTCAGGTACTGTGCTAGGCACTAGTGAGAGAAATCACAAGAAGAATATATTTTTCCCTGGACAATCCCAGTGACTAGGTAGTTGGAGAGAAACGTTTAAGACAAATCATTGTAATATAATGTGATTATTGGTATATTTGAGATGTATACTGGGGCTACGGGACAAAAAAGAGTCAATATCTATGAGAATTATACCTAGAATAGATTGGGATTAACTGTTCTTAATAAAAGCAGAAGTATGCATGTAACAAATTATTTATGAAACTGATTTAATGTAGTCTCTTTTCCTGAAAAGAAAGTCATGAGTTTAACCCTAAACTTACCCCATCTGTACTTGCTTCATTTCTTGTTTTATTTTTTGATATAGCTTCAAATTTTCAAGTTGGGACTACGGGGACATCTAGGGAAATTTTCAAACCTAAAATCATAACAACATGCAGAGTCCTAACATAATGATATGTCAGTGTTAAAACACTACCGTAATTGTTGGCATTCTGTGGTCTGCAGAAAATAAATAATGTCATTCATGTAGTTGACAGGAGAGAAGATAAAAGTGAATAAAAAGAGAATTATTTATTAAAAAGATCTAATGTTACAAGAACAGTACACAGAACTATTATTTGACTGTGCCTTCCACATGGTATATACCTTATATATAGTATATATACAGATCGTACACAATATATTTAACAGTTTGACATGGGTCCACAGTACCTTCATTTGGGTATGCAAAACTTTTGCTTTCATGAAATTTCTAATGATAAGGAGTGTTGTTTTCTTCATATTCAATTGACATTATACAAAAATACAGTCTCTTTTGTGATTTAAGACTGTGGTTACTATCCCGTAGAAGAAAAAACTCAGTACTGTAGCTGAAAAATAAAGTACCTCGATAAGAATGCTCTTCTGCTTTCTGCAAGGTAACAGATATGTAGCACATAAGTACATCAACATTGAAAACCTGTTTTTTAAATAGGTTTATGATGCAAAATACATATTCTATGTATGTTAAGTAAAAACATTCCATATCTCTGATTCCTGTAAGAATACAACATCAGACACTCTAAGTGTAAATACTCTGTCAGATGTGTACCATCCATTGGCTAATTAAAAATATTTATTAATTTGAATTTGCCATTTTACTTTTCAAATATTTTACTGGGCTTTGCTTTCTGAAAGTGTAAGTAAGAACTTGATTCTTAAAGTCCTTCACTAAATCTGGTGTACACCACCATGGAAAATGAAGAAAATGGCTTGATTTATGAAATATGTAAAATAATTTTGCATTAAAAATATTCTTTATGCATTTTTTTTCAGATGCACAGTTCATTCTTGAAAGCTACACTCTACTTGAGGGAGCTCATGTTTTGCCAGCTGAACAATTAGCATTCATGTTTTTGGAAAGTCCAGCCTCTCCAACTTTAAAGGAGGAGTTCAAGAAAGGCCACTTGGTCATAATTACTTACTCATAGGCTTAAATATTTACCATCTGTAGCATTTACTATAATATCTACTGACTGAGTCTTTTAACTAATTTCTTGTTTGTTTAGGGTGTCTTAAATCATTTCCCCCAAAGAGAATATGTGACTGACATACAAAGTTTTACTGTGGCTCTGGAAGTATTCTTTTAGGATGTTCAGAACAGAAACTTCAATCACTCCTCTGATTCTACAAGGATTAACCTTGAGAGCAAGCAATTTGAGCTTCATATTGCTTAATTTTGCTTGTTATTAATGAAGCAAATACGGTTAACAGGTTTAAATTATATCAAATTAAAAAAAAACTATTTTTTGTTCTCACGTTAACATCACCTATAAAACCATAGTTTTTCCAGGCTCTTCTCTGGCATATGACTTTGCAATAACTATCCTTTCATGCATCTTCGTGGGCATAATGCCAGCTCGGACACATTCTTGTGTTTGTTAGAACTTCTTTAAGTTACCATCAAGTAGAAAATTTTCATCTCATTTTCCAACAACTCTCTAGGATCTCTCAGGCTCAAGCTGACTCTTCAAAATAGCAAATAAGGATTACCTCCCAAGCCACAGAACCAACCGGTGCATAGCTGGCTGGACGAGCTGAATCCCTGTGCTGATGCCATGTTTCCACAGCTTAATTAAAAATTCAATTTATCCAAGAGAGATTCTCTTTATTTTACTAGTTGATTTTATCAGTGGTATGTGATGCATGGAACTGTTTTTAAAAATCAAAATTTATTGGTTATGCTTGAACCATTTTAATCTACAGACTATGCATAATTATTTGCACAACAAATTTTCATTGCCCTTAAAATTCTTGCAAAATTTTGCAATTAGAAGAAAATCTTGGACCCGATTCAACACCTGTTTTGGCAGTGGGTAAAGAAATGGAAACGCTCTGTCCCATATTCATCTCATTTTTAAGTTAGCACCCGTGGCAGCATGTCTGCAGTTTTTAGTGATGATATTTTTTGGTGATGTTAAACCATATTTTGTTATTAAAAATAAGTATTTATTATATTTGCTGCTAGATAACATAGTACTTTATGAAAAACAATAGCACTTAAATTCATTTGGACTCACTTTCTATTTATCTTGTACTAATGTAAATGGCTTATTCCCTACCCTAATGATTTGCTCTAGGGGTGCATATAGAATAGCATATTGACAAATCTTGCTATTTCACTATGCAATCATACAATATTTTTCAAGAAAATTTTTGTGTACTTAACCTATAATGGACCACGTCACTGAAGTATTTTTCATATTTCCTGCTGGTTTGGCAATTGAAATATTCAGCCAAAGGGAAAATGAAAAACACTGGACTCAGTCTTAAGCAAACTTTTCATTCTCACTTTTGTATTTGTTTTTGAAACAAATCTGCTAAAGACCAGTTACTTAACAAATGGATGGCACACACTCGGAGTCATCAGATATAAAATAAATAAATCCCAACATATTAAAAAAGTAAAGAATACATTTGACAGAAATTACCTTTGCTTACAAAAATTCATTACATACAATCTGCATATTTTTATTGGACTAAGAACTGTCCTCTCCATTTACAAAAACCAAAGAGAAACCTGATGGTTAAGTAGTAGTTCCCCCAACCTCCTGTAAGTTCACCATGTGTAATCCCAAGGTTTCGAAGCTCAAACTCCTCGCAGGATCCTGGTTCTCCACTTAAGACTATACTCTATCCATTGCTGTTATCAAGCTAAAGCAAAGAAAAGCAAATTAAGTCAGCAGTTTTCACCAGGAGGCTGAAGGAATCATCAGTGCCAAGAGCAACGTGACTGATGTCGAAGGTGTGGAGAGAGTGTGGAGGGTTGACTGAGCACTTGTGATTTTTCCACCTGTGAAAAAAGAAGCATCAAATGGAACAACTTATTTTGGTTTTGCTTGAGGTCGGCCAGAATCGTTTTTAGTATATAAGACGAATGAGTGCAAGATTGGTCCTGTTTCTGATGAGAGTGTTCTTTATATTTATAAAATCCTATATTATCTGAGGGTCCCAAAGTTACATGGAAGGGACAAGTTTATATGAGATACCGTATTGAAAAGGTGATGTCATTTCTAACAAACATATCCAATCATGAGATTTAATTATCACCAATGATGAAAATATTCCAAATTCAGATATAAAAAATAAAATAATTTTGATAGTACATAGTTTAGAAAATGGAGCAAAAATAACAAAAGTTTGTGGCAATATGAATTCATAATTTACAGTCGTGAGCTGCATAATGACATTTTAGCCAACCTTGGACTACAAATTTGATGGTTGCCCCCTGAGATTATAATGAAACTGAAAAATTCCTGTTGCTTAGTAGTGTAGGCATCATAACGTCGTAATGCAATACACTACTCACATGTTTGTGGTGATGTTGGTGTAAACAGACCTGTTCTGCTGGTTATATAAATGTGTAATGTACAGTCCATAAATGATAATAGTAACAAATGAATGTTATTTGGCTTATGTATTTACTATTCTTTTAATAATTATTTTAGTGTACTCCTTCTACTTAATAGAATAAAAGTTAAATATAAAACAACTTCAGGCAGGTTCTTCGGAAGGCATTCCAGAAGGCGGCATTTTTTTTTTCTCTGAGATGGAGTCTCACTCTGTCACCCAGGCTGGAGTGCAGTGGCACGATCTCGGCTCACTGCAGTCTCTGTCTTCCGGGTTCAAGTGATTCTCCTGTCTCAGCCTCCCCAAGAGCTGGGAATACAGGCACTTGCCATCATGCCTGGCTAATTTTTGTATTATTAGTAGAGACTGGGTTTCACCTTGTTGGCCAGAATGGTCTCAAACTCTTGATCTCGTGATCCACCCACCTTGGCTCCCAAATTGCTGAGATTACAGGTGTGAGGCACTGAGCCTGGCCAGGAGGCACTGTTATCACAGCAGATGACAGCTCCATGCATATTCTTGCCCCTGTAGACCCTCTAGTGGGACCAGATGTGGAGATGGAAGACTGATATTGATGATCCTGACCTAGGGCTAAGTTTACACTAATGTGTGTGTTTGTGTCTTAGTTTCTAACAGTTTAGAAAGCATAAAAATAAATAAATAAATAAAAAGTTGATAGAATACAGATATAAAGAAAGAAAATATTTTTGTACAGCTGTATTATGTATGTGTTTTAAGTGTTATTACAAAAGATAAAAACTTTAAAAATTTAAAAAGCTTATAAAGTTAGTTATAGTAAGCTAAGGTTTAATAGAAAAAAAATTTGTTTTTATAAATGTATAGCCTAAGCATACAGTGTTTATAAAGTCTATGATAGTGTACAATAAAGTCACAGGCCTTCGCATTCACTTACCAATCACTCAGTGACTCACTCAGACTTCCAGCCCTGCTTACTCTGTTCCTGTTAAGTGCCCTATAGAGGTATATCATCTTTTATCTTTTTTATATGGACTGTATCTTTAATTTTTCTCTATTTAGATTCACAAATAGCATTGTATTACAATGACCTAGAGTATTCAGTACAGTATCATGCTGTATATGTCTGTGGCCTAGGAGCAATAGGCTATACCATATGCCCCAGGTGTATAGTAAGCTATACCATCTAAGTTTGTATAAGCATACTCTACGATGTTCATAAAATGAAATTGCCTAAGGATACATTTATCGGAACTTATCCCCATCATTAAGAAATACATGACTATGATGACTTCAGTAAATTTTAAAATCTAATAACATTATTTTATTTACTGAATTTATTTATGCATCCTCGGTTGATTATTTCAGTTGAGCGGGCTTAAATTCCAAGTTCTCATGCCAAACTTGGCAAAGAATGGTGGTGATCTTTCATCACTCTTTCTTATACCAGGAGAGGTTCTTTTATGAGATCAAAATGTTGTATGCAGCTAATATATTAGAATGGCTTTTGGATTATACTGACTGATCCAAGGTTGATTAGTCTGATGTAGTTTTAATAGCCCCACATAACACAAACTAAGTGACTTTTAGATACTGACTTAGGAGTGGTTCTTCAAGTCAGAAGTCTTCTGAAGTACCATGATCATAATAAATTATTTAATAAATGCTCATTATATGTCATATACTATACAAAGCCTTTTATATACGTTACCTTATTTGATCCTCATAACATTTTATGTGGTAAATACAAGTATTTATTTCCCTCTTGCAGATGAGGGAACTGGGGCTTAGAAAGGCTGTAAACTTGCTTAACATAATTGAGGTACGAATTAGTGAATTCAGATAATCATGTGTATTATCTCTCTTAAAATGATAACTGGTCTTAGTTAAAACCATTACTACTAATAATATAACACACCACCCAATTGCTGGAATCTTCTGTTAAGGTATCCTCTCTGGCTAGACTGAGTGTAATGGGATTTGGGGGCTAATTTTAGTTGAAAAGATAGAGTCAGAATTTATTTTCCAGATGCTTAAGAGCTAGAGAATAATTTGGTAAACACACAAATGCACACACACACACACAAATACAAAAAGCAGTAAATCCTTTGAAAATTTTTACTGCTAATACACTACTAGAACTTATTAATCAGCATATTGGAGAATGTTGCATGTATTTCAGCTTGTACAAAATGGGGTTATTGTGAAGCACATAGCCACTAGTGAGCTATAAGAAAGGCAAGATGACAGAGACTCACTGGAGTGGTATGTGTGTGTTTAATAAACAAAAACATGTGAAAACATCCTTTCTAGCTATTGAGAGTGGCTGCATGTTTATTAAATCAGCTTACATGACACTTTTATAAAAACATTTCACTTTCAGAATGCTAAGTAGGGTCTGTATCTCAAATTTCAAATAGAATCTACAAGGCTTTGACATACCAAAACAAAAAAATAAAACCCCACAAAACAAAAGAAACAACAATATTAGACTAAGTTCTTGCCTCAGCTATAAAACTAACTAGCTGTTTCACTTGGGCAAGTCATTCTATTTCTTAGGCATTTGGTTTTTGGAATATAACAAAAATGAAACTAATCATGACTCAGGTTCAGAGTCTAAGGTAGACAAGTATAAGAATTTCCCATATTGAAACTCAGGAAGTGGGTAGTACTGCCCAAATTGTTATTAACTAAAATACAAAAGTTGACATTTTTTTTTTCTTGGAATAGAAGTTACAATTGAATTAAAAAATAAATGGGAGAATTGAGGATATCATAAGTACTTCTAAGGTTGAAGCTGATCTTATTCAGATAATACTATGGAATCTGATTGTATTAGAGTTGAAAGTAACCTTAGAGAGTCAGAGAAGAATAAATACCTAACTCAAAAGATTGCTAGAAAGATAAAATAATATATAGAAAACACCTAGCTTAATGCCAGGAACACGATGAGCTCTCAGTAAATGCTCATTGTATTGCTGTCTGGGAATCTGATGTGCTAAAGCACAAGGAAAGTTGTCATATTTTTTGCTTTTCAGAACATAGTCTTTTAAGATGCTCTTGGAAATTCGGCACACTCATTTGAACAATTCGATTGTGAAATAATTAATGCAGAGACATTATGACTATTCTTGCTGTTGCAACTACATGTTTAAAAATGAATCATAAAGCATATTAAATTTTCGTGTGACCACAATGAAATTTAAATTCTTAGATCTTTTCACCAGGATTTCTGAAAAAGTCACATTTCTCCCATCTTATGTTTTGTATTTTTTTTTAATTGTACTTTAGGTTCTGGGGTACATGTGCAGAAGATGCAGGATTGTTGCATAGGCACATACATGGCAATGTGGTTTGCTGCCTCCATCCCCCTGTCACCTATATCTGGCACTTCTCCCCCTGTTACCCCTCCCCAACCTCCCCACCCCCTTCTGTACCTCCCCTGCCCCTGCCAACAGATCCCAGTGTGTGATGCTCCCCTCCCTGTATCCATGTGTTCTCATTGTTCAACACCCGCCTATGAGTGAGAACATGCGGTGTTTGATTTTCTGTTCCTGTGTCAGTTTATGGAGAATGATGGTTTCCGATTTCATCCATGTGCTTCCATAGGACACGAACTCATCATTTTTTATGGCTGTGTAGTATTCCATGGTGTATATGTGCCACATTTTCCTTGTCCAGTCTATTGTCGACAGGCATTTGGGTTGCTTCCAGGTCTTTGCTATTGTAAAGAGTGCCACAATGAACATACGTGTGCCTATATCTTTATAATAGAAGAATTTATAACTCTTTGAATTTTTAACTATTCATTTAAAAATACTTTAGATGTACTGAAAAGTTGTGAGACTAAGTAATTCACCCAGATTCCTTAAATGTTGACAGTTTATGATTCTCACTTTACTAATTCAGTATATATATATATACATTTTTCCTTAAATATTTGAATTGAAATTAGAGACATGATGCACCTTTTCCTCTAAATATTTTATAGTTCCTAAAAATAAGGCTTTAAAAAAATATAATCACAGTACAGTTTTTAAAAACATGAAATTAATGTTGATGTAATGTTATCTAATTTACAGGTATCCAAATCTTATCCATTATCAATAATGTTCCTTATTTCATCTTGTATTTTTCTGTGAGAACTTATTAAGTATTATAAATAGGAGCTAAATGATAAGAACATACGTTATATAGAGGGGACCAGCACATGCTAGGGCCTGTCAGTGAGTGGAGGTTGGAAGGAGGGAGAGGATCGAGAAAAAAAACTAATGATTACTAGGCTTAATACTGGGGTGATAAAATAATCTGAACAACAAAACTCCATGATACAAGTTTACCTATGTAACAAACCTGTACATGTACCCCTCAATTATATCATTAAAAAAAATTATCAAGTATTATGTCAGTAGCTTTTCTTCATAGTTCCAGTCTGTCTCATTCTTTTTTACACTATATTTATCTCCCATTTTACTCTGTAGCATAAGAAAAAAAAATCACAAGTAATGCCTCTGATCTGATTTCAAGATGATAAATATGTTAAATAACGTAGGGCCACATACAGAGCCTGACGGGATACTTCCCTGTAGGTTGATAATTCTGCTTGGGAATGACTGTTCAACAAATATTGTTCCTAATTACCCATTAATTGTACATAAAAAATGTTATATAATGTTCTCATAAAATTGTCTGTTACCTTTAAAATTAGAAATTTACATATCTGATTATTTTGCTTCCTTTTTTGAACTACCTCTACAAAATGGTTACTGTCTTCTAAATTTCTAAAATCTCACTTCCTTTAATCACTTTTCCTTTGCTTATGTAATAATGATGGTGGTGGTGAAGATACATGGTTTTGGATACAGTCATACCCCGGTTTTGATCCTGGTTCTGACACTTAGTAATAGTGTGGTCTTAGGGAAGTTACTTAAATGTTTTCTGTAAAACAGTAAAAATGTCACCTATCTCATATGATTGTAACTAAAATTAGTTGATATATGTAAAGCACTTTTGATCATGCCTGACATATAATAAAGGTCAGTGAAAACTAGCAGTGATTAATATTGCTAATCATAATAATATTCAATAAAATTTATAATTTGTTTAGAAATTAATAAATATGTCCAAATTTTAATTTTAAAAGCGTCCCTTTAAACTCCTTATTTTCTAACAATAAAGGCAATCAAGGCAACAGAAATGTAGGTATGTCTGGTGTAATATCGGTGTCTAGCTTAAAAGTTATACTCCAAAAACCAAACAGCCAGAAAGGTACTACTTGACACCAAGACAGGCAAGGACATTTCCCAAATCAGTACATTCTAATGAAAATGTCAACTCCTTTCCAGATTTGTAGAAATTCTGCAATTGTGAGCAGACTACTATGGTTCATATTAATCAGTAGATAATATAAAAATCAGAGAAGAGAAACCCTTGAAAATCTCTGAACCATGTAATGTATCACATTATCAATTTTGATGACTTTCATACCATCTTGAAATTGCTGGTTGTCAGCAGTTAAGCCTACTATGTTAACACTTACCTGAATATGATGGTACCCTAATTTGAGAACTAGCTGTTCCATCTCCTCCTTCACTGTATGCTCGAACTTCAATTATATAGACCCCTGCATCAGGGAGTGGTACTACTGCTTGCAGTTTCTGTGTTTCAATAACTTGGCTGTTGCTGTGACCCTCTTGCCTATAAAAAACCTATGAGTAATAACAGAAGTTTAAACATTTGATATGAAAGATTACAAATGCATATTGACTACTGTATGTCACATTTTGAGATAAGCACAAAAAGCTTACAGCTTAGACAGATACATAAGCAAAAGTAATGTAAGCACAGTATACTGCAGTAGAAGAATACAAAAGGGCCATGGAGGTACAGAAGAGAGAGTTTAATTTTGTCTAGGAGTTTAGTGAAGGCCTTCCAGAGGAAGTGATGTCTGAACTATATATAAATATAACAGAGTTGACCAGTTGGAGAAAAGGAAGGGAATTCCAGGAAGAGATAAGAGAAAATTAATAAATACATATATGCTGTAAGAAACAATGGCATGAGGGTAAGGAATGGAGAGGGGACATAGGGGAATAGTGGGGAATGAAACTAGAGAAGTAGGTAGTGAGGAGGCAGATCGTGGAGACTCTGTTACGCTTGGTTGTTGAAATGAGCAATATCCTAAGGCTGTTTGGAAAGCTCTCATCTTCAAATAGTTTAAAAGGTGTAAAGGGAAAATTTGTTAAACATAACAATAATACATCCTGAATCAGGAAACAGCTGAAAGTGAAAATTTTATTTTTTTAGATTTTTACTTTTGTGATGGTTTGCTTTTTGGTAAAACTGGCATTGGATACATTGCATAGCAAAGCTAAAGCTTTTTAGACATCTGTCGTGGTATTATAATTAAACATGCACGCATGAAAAACAGAATTTTGGAACTGCAAATCAGGACAGAGGATAATCCTATGTTTACATGTTAGAAAATGAAGGCCATAAAGGTTAGGCGACTTTTACAAGACCATGTGGCTAGTTAGGGTAGAAATCTCATTAGAAGATTTAGATATGTTAATCACTTCAGAGCTATTTTACTATATTGTACTATTACTCATTTGCCTCCAAACATAGTCAAGTAAAGTTTTTTCTGGTATAATCAAGTAGTACCAGTTAAAATGTGTTTATGTGTATTTTTATTCAGATTGCTTTTTGTGCTTTTTCATAATTATTGGTAATATAAGTATATAATGAAATAAAAACGGCTTTTATTTGTACAGATCTGGATACAAAACAATTTCCTATAAAACAAAGCAAAAGAAAGCAAAATCTATACCTTCTTGGCTGGGAAAATTTAGGCAAGTTACTAACTTTTGTAAACTTCAATTTATTCTACTGTATGGTAGAAATAATGATGTTTGGAGTTTTAGGGGAATTAAATGAGAAAGTGTGTGTAGAATGTAAGCACAGGACCTGGTGCATGATAAGCTTAATAAGAGAAAGCTACTCCTTCTGTTGCCATCACTGTTTATTCACTGTTAAAGAGTTGGTATTTCAAGTGCGTCATAAAATATACATTGACTTGGGAAATTAGATAAAAATGGACATACGTTTTCTTATGGAAAATGTGTTTTGAGCTTGAATTAACTTACATACAAAAAAACCAAAAATACTTTACAGAAGCAATATTTCCACATATTGAAGCCTGTGTGTATTTGATCTCTCTGAATTCTAGTAATAAATGCTCCCTCAATTTCACTTCCTTTTTTAAATTTAATGTTAAATGTACTTCAGGTTCTTGGGAGGGAAATGACTTCTCCATTTAAGTATGGCATGCAATAATTGTATCTATTGAAATCCTTATTATGAAGGATGCTATAGCCTCAAGGTAAATGCAAGGTGATAACAGCATTACCAAACATTTATTGGACATCTCATGCAGGCCAGGCATAGTGCTACATACCGGAGATTCATCAGAGAACAAGACCACATGGTTCTGGTCTTCCTGGCATTTATTCGAATATTGAAGACAGACAAACAATGCAATGAAGTGTGATATGTACTGCAATGAGAAATATATTTGATGCTATAGTAATGCACAAAGTGTGT
>PVKP010012595.1:0-57886 GCA_004027715.1 Plecturocebus donacophilus
AAAAAAGATAAAGTATATAGGTATATAACAAATATAAGAGAAAAATTAAACCAGAACCTTACAAATGACTGACTGAGTGGTGAGATTATTGGCTGTTTCTATTAACTTCATCATAATTTGTTAGCTTTTTCCATGTTTTCTACAGTGAAGGTTTTCTCTACTGTATGAACAAATAGATTAGAATGGAACATAAATTTATCACAATTTTTACAGAATTTTTCATCAGTATATTAATAAGTAAATTACTTTTTTTGTTTTTTTAAATTATACTTTAAGTTCTGGGGTACATGTGCAGAATGTGCAGGTTTGTTACATAGGTATACAGGTGCCAGGTGGTTTGCTGCATCCATCACCCTGTCATCTACATTAGGTATTTCTCCTAATGCTATCCCTCCCCTAGCCCCCCAGCCCCGACAGGACCCGGTATGTGATGTTCCCCTTCCTGTGTCCATATGTTCTCATTGTTCAACTCCCACTTATGAGTGAGAACATGTGGTGCCTGGCTTTCTGTTATTGTGTCAGTTTGCTGAGAATGATGGTTTCCAGCTTCATCCATGTCCCTGCAAAGGACATCCTTTCTATGGCTGCATGGTATTCCATGGTGTATATGTGCCATATTTTCTTTATCCAGTCTGTCATTAATGTGCATTTGAGTTGGTTCCAAGTCTTTGCTATTGTGAACAGTACCACAATAAACATACATGTGCATGTGTCCTTAGAATGATTTATGATTCTTTGGGTATATAATCAGTAATGGTATTGCTGAGTCAAGTGATATTTCTAGTTCTAGATCCTTGAGGAATTGCCACACTGTTTTCTGTAAGGGCTGAAGTAATTTACACTCTCACCAACAGTGTCAAAGCACTCGTATTTCTCCACATCCTCTCCAGCATTTGTTGTCTCCTGATTTTTTAATGATCGCCATTCTAACTAGTGGGAGATAGTATCTCATGTGGTTTTGATTTGCATTTCTCTAATGACCAGTGATGATGAGTTTTTTTTCATATGTTTGTTGGCTGCATAAATGTCTTATTTTGAGAAGTGTCTGTTTATATACTTTGCCCACTTTTTGATGGGACTGTTTTCTTTTTCTTGTAAATTTGTTTAAGTTCTTTCTAGATACTAGATATTAACCTTTTGGCAGATGGGTAGATTGCACAAATTTTCTCCCATTCTGTAGGATGCCTGTTCACTCTGATGATAGTTTTTTGGTTGTTGTTTGGTTGGTTGGTTGGTTGGTTGGTTTTTGTTTTTGTTTGTTTGTTTGTTTTGCTGTACAAAAGCTCTTTCGTTTAATTAGATCCCATTTGTCTATTTTGGCTTTTGTTGCCATTGTTTTTGGTGTTTTAGTCATGAAGTCCTTGACCATGCCTATGTCCTGAATGATACTGCCTAGGTTTTCTTCTAGGATTTTTATGGTTGTAGGTCTTACATTTAAGTCTTTAATCCATCTTGAGTTAAATTTTGTATAAGGTGTAAGGAAGGAATCCAGTTTCAGCTTTCTGTGTATGGCTAGCCAGTTTTCCCAACACCATTTATTAAACAGAGAATCCTTTCCCCATTGCTTGTTTTTGTCAGGTTTGTCAAAGATCAGATGGTTGTAGATGTGTAGCATTAATTCTCAGGCCTCTGTTCTGTTCCATTGGTCTATATCTCTGTGTTTTTTTACCAGTACCATGCTGTTTTGATTACTGTAAACTTGTAGTATAGTTTGAAGTCAGGTAGTGTTATGCCTCCAGCTTTTTTTTTTACCTAGGATTGCCTTGGCTATGTGGGCTCTTTTTAGTTCCATATGAAATTTAAGGTGGTTTTTTCCAATTCTGTGAAGAAAGTCAGTGGTACCTTGATGGAGATAGCATTGAATCTATAAATTACTTCGGGTAGTTTGGCAATTTTCATGGTATCGATTCTTCCTAATCATGAGCATGGAATGTTTTCCCATTTGTTTGTGTCCTCTCTTATTTATTTGAGCAGTGGTTTGTGGTTCTCCTTGAAGAGGTCCTTCACATCCCTTATTATTTGTATTCCCAGGTATTTTTATTCTCTTTGTAGCAATTGTGAATGGGAGTTCATTCATGATTTGGCTCTCTGGTTGTCTGTTATTGGTGTGCAGGAATGCTTGTGATTTTTGCACATTGATTTTGTATCCTGAGACTTTGCTGAAGTTGCTTATCAGGTTACCGAGATTTTGGGCTGAGATGATGGGGTCTTCTATATGTACGATCATGTCGTCTGCAAATAGAGACAATCTGACTTCCTCTTTTCCCAGTTGAATACCCTTTATTTCTTTTTCTTGCCTGATTTCCCTGGCCAGAACTTCCAATACTATGTTGAATAGGAGTGATAACAGAGAGCGTCCTTGTCTTATGCCAGTTTTCAAAGGGAATGCTTCTAGTTTGTGCCACATCTTACCTCTGTCCCTTGAATAAGAAGAAGGATTTAGAATCAATAACAAGAGGAATCATTAAACATTAACAAATATGTGGAAATTAAATAATATGTTCCTTAAAATCTAATGGGTCAAAGGAGAACTTATAGGAAAAATTGTGACAAATAAAAAAGGAAACATGGCATACTACAACTTATGGAATGCAGGAAAGTGGTTCTAAGAGGGAATTTTATAGGAGTGAATGCCTAAACCAAAAAATAAGATCTCAAATAAGCAACCTCATGTTATATATCAAGGAATTTTTTTTAAAGCAGAGCAAACTAAACTTAAATTTAGCAGAAAGAATAAAATAACAAAGATCAGGACAGAAATAAATGATAAAAAATCTAGGAAAACAATAACAATGATCAACAGAACGGAGTTGGTTTTCTGAAAAGATAAACAAAATTGACAAATTATTAGCTAGACCAATTTAGAATAAGAGAAAATAATCAAAATAAAAAATGACATGGAAATACAAAGGATCTTGAGACTAGAATAAATAATCATATGCCAAAAAATTGGATAACTTAGAAGAATGAGATCTTAAGAGACTAGTATAAATAATCCTGTCCAAAAAAACTGGACAACTTGGAAGAATGAGATAAATTTCTAGAAACATATAACTTAGCAAGACTGAACCAAAAAGAAATTGGAACTCTAAACAGACCAATAAGGAACAAATAGATTAAATCTGTAATTAAAGGAAAATCTCATCAAAGAATAGCACAGAATCAGATTGATTCATAGTTGCATTCTACCCAACATATAAAGAAGAACTAATACCAATCTTTCTGAAACTCTTAAACTCTCCTGAAAACTTTAAAAAGATTTAAAAAATTCCAAACTCATTTTATAAGTCCAGATACCAGAGCCAGACAAAGACTACAAGAAAATAAAACTACAGGTCAATATCACTGCTGAACATAAATGTAAAAATCCTAAAAAAAAATACTAGCATACCATATTCAACAGTACATTAAAAGGATCACTTATTAAAATCAATGTGGGATTTATTACTGGGATGCAAAGTTGGCTCAACATATGCAAACCAATAAATGTGATTCACCGTATTAATAGAATCAAGGACAAAAATCATATGATCATCTCAATAGATGCAGAAAAATCATCTGACAAAATTTAACATCCATTGACAATTTTTTAAAAACTCAACAAATTAGGTATAGAAGGAATGTTCCTCAACAGAATAAAAGCCATATATGACAAGTTCACAGCTAACATCATACTCAACAATAAAGAGGTGAGTTGAATAAATGGTACAAATTTTAAACAAGGAAGTAAAAAATTTGTATACTGAAAACTCTGTAATATTGATGAATGAAATGAAGAAAAAGCAAATAAATGGAAAGATATCCTTGTTCACAGACTGAAAAAATTAATATTGTTAAATTATTCATACTACAAAAAGCAGTCTGCAGATTCAATGCAATGTCTATCAAAATTCCAATGACATTTTTCATGGAAATAGAAAACGAATTTTAAATTTATATGGAGCCTCAAAGACTTCAAATAGCCAAAACAATCTTGAGCAAGTAGAACAAAGCTGGAGTCATTTCATTGACTAATTTCAAATATGTAGTACAATGCTATAGTAATCCAAATAGTATGGTACTGTCATAAAAATAAACATATAGACAAATGGAACAAAATAACCCAGAAATAAATCTACACATTTATGGCCAAGTGATCTTTGACAAAGTTACCAAGAACACACAATGGGGAAAGGACAGTTAGTTCAATAAATAATGTGGAGAAAAGTGGCTATTCACATGCAGAAGAATGATACTGAACAAACTGTATCTCACATCATATGCAAAAATCAACCCAAAATGGACTAAAGACTTAAACATAAGACCTAAAACTGTAAAATTATTAGAAGAAAACATAGAGGAAAAACTTCTTGACATTGGTCTGTTGCAGTAATTTTTTTGGATATTACCTCAAAAACATAAGCAACAAAAGCAAAAATAGAAAAACTGGATTAAATTAAATCAGAAAGCTTCTGCACAGAGAAAAAAACAATCGACAGAGTAAGAGACAATCTATGGAATGGGAGAAATTATTTGCAAACTATATATCTGGCAAGGCATTAATATTCAAAATGTATAAGAAACTCAACTCAATAGCAAGAAAACAAGTAACCTGATTTCAAAAATGAGCAATGGACTTGAATAGACGTTGGTCAAAGAAAGACATAAAAATGTACAACAGGTATATGAGACTTTGGGGGACTGTTGGGACGGCATGATTGGTTTTGAAATTTGAAGATATGAGATTTGGGAGGGGCCAGGGGCAGAATGATATGGTTTGGCTATGTGTTCCCAACAAAATCTCATCTTGTAGCTCCTGTAATTCCAACATGTTGTGGGAGGGACCTGATGGGACATGATTGAATCATAGGGGTGGGTCTTTCCCATGCTGTTCTCATGATAGTGAATGGGTCTCACGAGATCTGATGGTTTTAAAAATAGGAGTTTTTCTGCACAAGCTTTCTCTTTGCCTGTTGCCATCCAGTGTAAGATGTCACTTGCTCCTCCTCACCTTCCACCATGATTACGAGGCCTCCCCCAAGCCATGTGGAACTGTAAGTCCAATAAGCCTCTTTCTTTTGTAAATTGCCCAGTCTCAGGTGTGTCTTCATCAGCAGCTTGAAAATTGACAAAGTCCCATCATTGCACATTTGAATCAAGAATGTTAGAATAAATTTGCTGAAAATAACCTAGAAACAATAACAAACCCAGATCAAATGAGTAATCCTGGAGCTAGATTATGTCTTCACATACTTTTAATACTATTTGTATTAAAAGACATTAGTCTTCTTAAAGAAATGGCTAATTACAGGTCTGGTGCAAGAAATGTACAAGATGATCTAAAATGTCTTGCAATACCACAAAAGAAGGAAAGACCATTTTTATAACGTCAAAATACTTTAGAGTCGGATTGAAAGAAGCTCTTACTGGCCAAAGATAAGATAAAGTATTAGGAAGAATAGAATTAACAATAAATTGAAACCCATTAAATATGTTTAAAATTTTTGTAACAATATTTAAAATAAAGTGAACTGGTCAGCTTTTGAGGATGACAGAGAATCACTTTATTATCTTGAAAATTGAATTTAAAAAAATAATTGAGCATTTACACTGCCTCTTCTTTAGGCGTTGTGCTACTGGGTAATAGTAGATGAGCGGAAACATCATCTTATAAAATTATATCATCTAACAAACGAAAAAGAAGCAACACAATTATGTTACCTTCTTGGCAGCCCCAATAAATTACTGCATCTAATTTTAGGGACTAATTTAAGCAACTGTGTCTGGTTTGAGGGACTGAACTTGAATCCAATTAAGTGTCCAGATTCAGCTACCAATTTGCAGGAAATACAGAGGAACATATCAAACTGGACCATGAGTATACAGTCAGCAAAACCAAGATTGTTGATTCTGGTAGGTCAAATGCTCTGGGTTCTTCACAGACATATTGTAAGAAAAAGAGAGCAATGGTTGAGAAGCCTATAGATAAAAAGAGGCATAAAAAATATGGCAAGTTTTTTAAATGGGCAGGACTGAACTGTATCATAGCTAGGGATGCTCATTTGGGTGGTAAAATCACAAGGAAATGTCAGGAAGCACTTCCTATACATGTCGAGATTGTGCTTCGGGAAGTGGAGGGAAGTGCTGTGACTGACGTGGGTCTGTCGCGATATTTCTGGAAAGGCTGCCCCCATTCTACTTCTTAAAATGAGTGGTGTTTCAAGGCTGTTCGTCTCGTAATAATTTGCTAAACTATACATTTGCTTTGTATGGTTTTCTGGACCTGCATTTTATTTTAAAATAAAAGGTAATAACAAAATATAAGTATATCTCATATTAAATATAACATATATATCTACATGAAAGATACATTTTATAGGCAGAAATATCTTTTAAATGAATCAACCTGCTGCACAGAGTCCAGGGTTCTTAATACAACAGATACAATGGTATTAATATTGAAAAACATAGTATGTTAACTTTTTTGTTATCCCATTTGCCTAACATAATGGTAAGAGTATAGTAAGTATCATTTATTGAGTGTTCACCATATAGTGAATACTGTGCTAATTGCTTTGCATGAATTATCACATTCAATCCTCCCAACGACCTTACAGATAGTGACTGTAATTATCTTAAAGAAATATTCTGCATAAGGAGACTGAAGCTTAGAGTAAGTCCCATGCCTGACATCCCCCAACTCCAAGTGACACAGCTGGAATTTGAATCCTGGCAGTCTAACTCCAGAGAAAGTTCTATCTCCAAAGCAGATGTTCAACAAATACTGTCTAATAGAGGTTTTTAAAAAGGAATACAGGCCGGGCCTGAAGGCTCACACCTGCAAACCCAGCACTTTGGGAGGCTGAGGAGGGCAGATCACTCGAGGTCAGGAGTTCGAGACCAGGCTGACCAGCATGGTGAAACCTTGTCTCTACTAAAAACACAAAAATTAGCTGGGCATTGTGGCATGTGCCTGTAATCTGAGCTACTCGAGAGGCTGAGACAGGAGAATCACTTGACCTCAGTAAACGGAGGTTGCAGTTAGCCGAGATTGTCCCACTGTACTCTAGCCTGGATGACAGAGCAAGACTCTGTCTCAAAAAAATAAAAAATAAATAAGGAATACATTTTACCTTCCTATTTTCTGTTCATTGCATTATTCTAGACATAAACTAACAACTATATTTGTGTTTGAGTTGAACACATTATTCAACTCAATATAATAATACATATCACATAGTAATATAAATAATACATATCACATTAGCCAAACATGATATATAGAACCAATATTTTGTAATTTTTAAGAGTCACCATAATCCCATGTTCAGTGAGTGTTTAGGAGAAAAAGAGGAAAAAAAGAGAGAGGGAGAGAGAGAGAGAAAGGAAGGAAGGAAAAGAGAGAGAAAGAAGAAAAAAAGAAAAAGAAGAGAAAAAGGGAGGGAAGGAAGGCAGGAAGGACAGATAAGTCCATCCCCAGATTTTCAAATCTTAGGGAAGTCACAACTCTCCCAAAGCCTCTTTCCTCATCAGCTTCCTTCAATTGCCCGGTGATTCTCTGAATTAGTACTAAATAAATGAAATGAAATTAACTCAAAGGACACATGGAAGAATCAATGATCATGATGATTATTTTTAAATTCTAAACTGCTTAAAACATTAAAAATAAAATAGCATTCTGTTTTGGCTATATTGTATACAATGTTTTAGTGTCAAGATGAATCTTTAACACAGGTGATTTTCATAGTTTTAATTGATTATTGAGGTATATACATAAAGTTAATATTGCAAAGAAAAACTAATGTAACTATTTTTTTCATAAGAACTTTATTTTTTTAAATATATATATTTTATTGCACTTTAGGTTCTGGGGTACCTGTGCAGAACATTCAGGATTGTTGCATAGGTACATACGTGGCAATGCGGTTTGCTGCCTCCATCCCCCTGTCAACTATATCTGGCTTTTCTCCCCATGTTATCCCTCCCCAACCTCCCTACCCCCTGCTGTCCCTCCCCTATTTCCCCCCAACAGACCCCAGTGTGTGATACTCCCCTCCCTGTGTCCATGTGTTCTCATTGTTCAACACCCGCCTATGAGTGAGAATATGCGGTGCTAGATTTTCTGTTCTTGTGTCAATTTGCTGCAAATGATGGTTTCCAGATTCATCCATGTCCCTACAAAGGACATGAACTCATCGTTGTTTATGGCTGCACAGTATTCCATGGTGTATATGTGCCACATTTTTCCTGTCCAGTCTATCATATTTTTATCAAATTAATAAACATTAAACTTTTAAATGGGAGCATTGTAGAAAGTTGTTCTATTCAAATAGCATTTATTTTATCCAATTTAATGTTAGGTGTTAGGTTAACATTGGAATTATGAGTTCACCTTGCAATATCTGAATTTCAGTACAATATGTGAATTTCATAAAATTGTACATGGAACACTATATTCCGAAACCTCAGTACTTTTAAGGACACAGTTGCATTATGCAATTAAACTTTAGAATTCGTATAAATATCAGATAGTCTTTACTTCACAATGATGTGGTCATGGTTACATTATATATTTGCTGTTACATTTACTGCTAACCTCATTAGAAACAAGTTGGTTTTTGTTGTTATTTTTTTGTACTGAGTTATACCCAGTAATGTTCTGTGTGAATTATGCTACAGACATTTCCAGAATATTGGATGAGTTTAAAAATTAAGTCACCCAGTTCTATCAATGTACCACTCTGTGACACCTTATTCTTTGTTCCACCTTTCTTTTTTCCTCCCTTGGTTTTCCTTCTAATATCCACTGAACAAATAATTACTGGCTGCCTACAACATACCAGTGCTTGTGTTAAACAAACACAACACAATCCTGTTCTCATGCTGCTCAACCAAGAGGTATACATAAACAAATAACACAGGAAAATATTATAAAATGCAATCTTTGCATAATAGAAATAAGCCCTGTATGTTTTGGGAGCATAAGGAAGAAGCCCTGAGCTCAGGCTGGTAGGGGAGGTGCAGAATGACACTTTTCTGAACACCAGCACCATCAACAATAAGAGAAATTGTTACAAAGCCAGTAGATAGAATGAAATCTTTTCCCATAGGATTGTCTGCAACCAGACCCCTTTCCTTCCACAGTCTCTCCTATTTAAAGCGTCACTTTTAAAATGTTGCCCTTGAAAGACAAAGATCAGGAAGCTGACAGCTCGCAAAGCAGTCTGCTGGCACCAAGACTCAAAGGAGCAGGCCCTGAAATGCAGAGGCTCTACTTGTTAGCCCAAATACGACTTGTTATAATCCCTTCTGCCTTCTGTGCTTATATAATACAGACCTTCTTCGATTACAAGACACTTTGAAGATCTCACCTTCTCCCATTACTTGTCTTCTACATAAAATGCCCACAGATGTGAGACTGTTAGAATGTGGGAGAACTGCAGTTGATAATTTATAAACCAATACTTCCTGTGGTTTGAAATTTGTTAGGATTCGGTGGAGTTGGAAGAGGGCATGTGGCTCCAGGAGCACCCCGTACTAATCACAAGGAGAGGTGTTATAACACCAGGAGTGAAGCTGACAGGCCTGGAAATAATGACCAACACTTACTATTAAATACCAGTATATACTGAGTGATATTCTGTGGTACAAGAGGACTAAGACTATACATTCAAGTGGCCAAAGCAATTATCTTATCTATATTTTAATTTTTAAAGCCAATATATTTAATAATTTGACCTCTTCTAGAATAACATTACAAAAAGAACTGTGGTTTGGCTTCATTCAAGCATCTTGGAGATGTCTTTGTTTTACTTTTGTTTGTTGTTGTCATTGTTGTTATTTCTTAATAAATGTATTCAAGTCCTATTATGTACCATCTGAGCAAGAATGGAATGATGCAAAGCTAAAGATACCATGGTCTTGCACGTGGGGATTCAATATGATGAAATTTCCATTTGTCCCAAATACCTCTATAAATTCAGTATAATCTTAATCAGATCATAAGTGGGATGCCTTAATAAATGTAACAAGTTGATTCTAAAGCTCATCTCTAAAAGAATAGACAAAATATTTTTGATTTCCTATCCCAAATATCAGGACACAATACAAAACTGCAGTAATACAAATGAAAACATTGTGGTACTGGCAAAGTCAGTGCACCAGAAACAGATTCAGGTGTTTGTGGTAATCTCAAATTTAATCAAGATACCTACTAAATTAATTAGAAGATAATTACATGTCAAATACTGATATAGTTAAACATAATGCCTATTTTAAGACATATACAAGAATAAATTACAGGCGGATCAACAATCTAAACAAAAGAAATCATAAAAGCAATAGAAGAATAAGTAGGGCAACATTTTTATAATACCAGAAGAAGGCGGGTTTTCTCTAAACAAACATAAAGTGAGCAATAGTTTCAAACTCTGAAAAATATATGTTATCTTACAATTTTATTTAGCATATGCATAGTTTATATTTCTTCCTATCAAGTTCTGCTATCTTTATACTTACCCTTTTTTCTTAATTGTATTTATTTTAGGGAAAGTCTCACTATGTTACCCAGGCTGGCCTCGAACCCCTGGGCTTGAACAATCCTTCTGCCTTGGCCTCCCAAGTAGCTGGAACTACATGTGCATGCCACCACAACTTGCGTCTAAAGTTATTCTTAAAACATATTTTGCTATTGTTATTTATCGAACACCTTTTTCTCTTTCTTTCTTTCTTCTTTTATTTCTTTCCTTCTTTCTTACTGTTTTACTCCTTATTTCTTTCAGAGGAAAAATTAGCCATAAGGAAATGAAGTTGCTTGGCTAACAAATTTGGAACTATGGACATTATTTCAGGAGTTTAGAGTCATTAACTCCTTTCAAATACTTGAACTTCCTCAAACTAATTCAAAACTCAAAGATAATAGCTGGAGCATCTAGTTGTCTGGGGCTTGCTTTATATACTCTTATTTTTTCGCCAAAATGAATGCCCCACTCCAGAAAACTAACAAAAACAACAAATTACAAGGAATAGGGACTAAATCCTTTTCATTTCTAGAGAGAGAACAGGTGAGAGGTAAAGAGCTTCAGCTGCAAGAAAGCTCACTTTAAAGCTAATATGAATAGGCACATTAATGACCATACTAATCTGTGGAAGAAGACCACTTAAAACACCCCTGTCGGAACCGGGTAAGGAATCTCTTGAAGAAGCCACTGCTTGCAATTTAATGTTCCAGTAATCGCTCCATAAAAAGACCCTTGAGCCGCTGTGTGAAGGAAATGGTCTAGACAGCCACGTTCCGAGAATGTGCCATTGTGTGTTTGTGTAGCAGATTGAGTTTACCCTCTGCTCCTGATTCACAAAGAGGAGCGAGTGTGCCAGTGGGCCACCAGCCAGGATGTGGGTGGTTAAATAAGTGCTCTTGGAGGGAGTGGTGTTCTGGCAACGGCACCAGCATGCCAGCTGATCAACAAATGCAGAAGTTTTGAATGAAGTTAGACAGAAGATAAATTGGACATGCATTTTCCAATATGTGAAGGGTGGGCATCTATGGAATTTCAAACTGTTCCTGGACTGTCAAATTTCCAGGCAATTCTAAGTAACTATCAATGTTTTTCTGTAAGATTCATATGAGGAAGACTTGTCTATGTCAATTATATATAGGAATTTTGTGACTATACACATACTACTATATTTTCATAACTATGTGATTTGATTGCCCTTGCGTAACTGTCACTACATTCCACTTAGAAGGGAAGAAAATAGGGAACAGAAAAGAAATCTAGGTTTTTCTAATAGATTTGCAGTACATTAAAGAAAAGGAGGCTCCTGCCAAAACATTTTTTCTTAATTTATTGCAAAAGAACTTTAAATCCCACCTCTTTCATGAAGAATTTTATTGCTTCATGAAAGAACTGGTAATTTCTCCCACACCCTAAGTTGTTCAGTTTTATTTCCCATGATTATCTGTTTACTTAAAGGAATGTATTATTTGCTTTGAGTAATATAAATGCTTTTCTGTTAAAAGTGTTTAATCTCCTAATATCCCTGATATTTTTCATATTGCAATCATATTGCAATTTCATATTGCATATCTAAATTGCATATTTCATTATTTTCTTTAAAGAAGAAAATGGTTAAAATGTTTACATGAAAATTTCCCCACAACTTACTTTTTTCCACCTTTCTCAGCAATAATTCTGCCATCACAGACTTTACTAATGCAAAGTTATTTTCCCCATCAGGACAAACAAAGGATTAAATGAAAGATGGGGACTTGGCAGCTTACCTCTTGCTGGGACTAAAAGAGGAGAGAACTCAGCAGAGCTCATCTTTTTTTGACCATCCTTTTGTATTCCAGCCCTTACCCCTCATTCTCTTCTATTTCACATATTCCTCTCTTACCGCTCTGTGGTAGACATTACTGCTATTCATTACTATTAGCTTCTCCTTTATATCCATGAACCCAAAGGATAATACTTCTCACACCACTTTCTCAAAATCAGACACAACCATGTGACTAGTTTCAGCCAATGCTACACGAACAGAAATAACAAGAAAGGGAAAGGGAGAATTAGTCACTACAGCTAAAATGATTCCAAACACAGACCTTGCACAATTCTAGCTCTAACCCCCATGATGACCTTAATGTATTTTCCTTACACCTACAGCTACCTAAGGATGAAATTGTACACTATATCAGTCAAGGTTAAACCAGAGAGGTAAAACATCTAGGGATCAGACAGATAGACTATATGTAGGTAGATAGATAGATAGATTGATAGATTATAGATATAGATGCATAGGTAGATGGATATAGAGAGATATTGTTTTGTTACAGGGAATCAGACTAAAGCAACTCTGGGAGCCAAGTAAGCAATCTTTGAAAAGCTGTTGTCTCTGCCTCTGATGCTGAATCTTGAAGTCCACAAGATGAATAGTCAGGAAGGGGAGATGGATATAAAGTGAGAATGAACAAGAGCAAATTGGAGCCCACAAACACTAGCTAGAACTTCACAAAGATGACTGAAACCCATGTCAGTTCTTGTTGCCTCTGACCTTGATAAAAAGGATATTGTGGTAGGCAGAATAAGGGCCCCCAGACGGTATCCACATCCTAATCCCTAAAACCAGTGAATATATCTTTATGTTGCAGAAGAGAGTTAGGGTTTCAGATGAAATTGAGGTTGCTTATCAGCTGGCCTTAAGATAGGGAGCTTATCCGGGGATATCTGGGTAGCCCCAGTGTAATTATAAGGCGTAAAAGAGAAAAAAGGAGGCAGAAAAAGAGTAGTGTCTGAGCAATGAAATGCGAGAAAGACTTGACCAGCTGTTGCAGGTTTTGAAGATAGAGGAAGAGAACCATGAGCTGAAGAATGTGGGCAGCTTCTACAAGCTGGAAAAGACAAAAAAAAAAATGAATTCATCTCTAGAAAGCCTCTAAAAATGAATATAGCCCTGCAGACATCTTTATTTTATCCCAGTTAGATGTCTGTCAAATGTCTAACCTGCAGGACTGTGAGATAATAAGTTGTTTTAAGCCACCATGTTTGTGGCAATTTGTTACAATAGTAATAGAAAACTAATACAAGTGTCTTCCAGAAACCAGAGCCCATTCATATGAAGCTAAACATACACATCAGACCAGTGAGTTGGAGAAGGGCCAGGCATGGTGGCTCACTCCTGAAATCCCAGCACTGTGGGAGGCCAAAGCGGGAAGATGCTTCAGCCCAGGAGTTTGAGACTGTAGTGATCTATGGTTGCACAGCTGAACTCCAAACTGGGTGACAGACCATGTTACTGACTCACATAAAGAGAGAGAGACTGAGAGAGAAAAAGGAGGCTGAAAGGCCAAAGGAGGATCAAGGAGAAGACAGAGTCCTCGCAGGCCCAACAGCTGCTTCATGCCGAGGAAAGGAGACAGCAGATGAGCAATCCTGCATGTGAACCACTAAGCAGCTGCTGCTCCCATTCAACCTTCCATAACTTCCAAGAATCTGCCCTATGGCCCACACTATAGAAAAAGGGACTCTGGGAGATTTAGCTCAGTCTAGCCAAATTGGTGTATTCCAAAGCCATTGTATAGGCTTCCATGCCATCAACTTCACCTCTGATTTTCTTTCCTTTCTTCTTGAGGAAATTAATATCAAATTGATTGACTTTGAAATTTAATTTAATATTAAAATGTTTACATGTATTCAGGGTGTTGTCTTTAGAACAAATTACAAAATAAGCAAAAAAATGTTTCTCATGATTCTAAAGCACTATGCATAACTATTAATAGATGTTAATACTTATGCATAGTACTATGCAAATTTACTTGTTCAGTTTCTTTAGAAAGGTAAGCTATGCCTAAACAAACAACAGGTTCCTAATTGAGATTCATTCAGTTTCATAATGAACATTTTATGAAAATACATGGTTTTCTGCAAATTATCACTTATTAAACAAAACTCACCCAAAGGTGCAATACCCCTGTATTATAACATGGAAAAAAGAATAAAGTTCTAACAGGCAGAAAGTATATTTAGATTCTAGCATCACCTCCACTCTGTCTAACCTAGGTGGGATTGAAAAAAATAAGTCATCTTATTTCTCTGAAATGTTATTGCCTCATCTATAAAACAGGCATGATCTTTTCAGCTACTTTCAATTTCATGAACTTATAGCTGAATTATCTATGAATTTCAGAAGTCAAAAGGAATGTAATAGGATAATTACAATGAGGTGGTTGTTCTGTACAGGTTTCTTAACTGCTTTGTACAATCAACCTCTACTATGAAGAAAACAGCCACAAGAGACTGGATAGATAGTAGCCATTGAGATCTATTTTCTAAGAACTTAGAAGAACAGTAAAATTTCTGAACATGCTAAGGTTGTAGTGTCTCTATTTGAGGCAATTATTAACCTTTGAAACACATGGAAAGGAAAATGATCTTACCTTACCCTGAAGAACGCCTCACACTGTAAATAACATAGTAATATTAAAAGAACCACAGGTATGTTGTAGATCAAGAGAATAAATCCTTTGAATGGTCATTGTTTTACAATGAGCTGTAGTGACCTCAATCAGGTATGTGTTTTGCTGGTCCATGTTCTGAAAAAGCAAATTTTGACTGTAAAACATATTAAGAATATAATGTATTTTCCATATGTGTTATCTGAAAGGAAGAAAAAAAGCTGCTGTGGAAACATTTTTCTTAAGAAGTTTAACCACATTAAAAGAGTAAGGCACAAAAGGACAAAAGGATAATGATTTTTTTTCCCCTAAACTCCTGGCCTGAGCATAAGTACTCCAAAAGTCTCCCTTCCCAGATGGCTATCCCAGCCAAGGGAAAACAGCCAAGTTGATTTCAAATGTGAGAGTGATTTTTTATTTAAATGAAAGATAGAAACTGTCTCAACTTCATTATATCTAAGAGGGGAGCTCAAGTGTTCAGCACGTGGGTCTGGTTTGAGTAAAAGTTTGTCTTTTTTGAATGGAAATCATATGTAATCCCAGGCAGTGGCCTGAATCATTTGCTAATACTAATTGTTGTCGGTTGAAAGTGGAGCAGGAGATTGTTAAAGTCTTCCCTGGCAGAAACCTGATCTGTGGAAATGTACTTCACAGGGACTGTGATGAGGTTTGCAGCTGGCAGGAGAGTATGAAAATGTGGCGCGTGCATCTCCCCCTTCCCCTTGGCAAGGCAATGAAGACTCACATGAAACAACTCTGGGAGTGAGCTGAGGGCTGAAATGCAGATTTGGCATTCTTTTCCTCCCCATCCCCACTGTGTCCATGATTTGACAACAAAACTGAAGCGGGTGTATGTACCATGTCTAAGAACATATATTTTTCAAAAATGATTATTTAATGATGTGGCTATTTTGAACTATGATTAATATAAGTACATTTAAGTTGTAACATTGGCAAGTTAGAAAACCACCAAGTAAGGCCAGATGTATAAACGGACTTGACGTTTTAATTTAAAGCACCAGCACCACATTGAAAAGTCTGATATAGTTTGAACCAAATCACAGAGAATTTACACACAAATTAAGTTTACCTGGTATCCTCAGTACCTGGAAATATTTGGCTTTTTCAATTATTATAAACTAATCTATGCATGATCAAGATAAGTGGATTTTGTTAAAATATCAAATTACCAAAGTGAACTTTGGATCTTATGTTAGTCATGACAATATTTGAGAATCCAGTTATGTTCTATAAGTTTTAATATAAATTATTTTGTTTTTAATGGTTGTGGGACATGTAAAATTGTTGTTAAATTACTGTGAAATTCTTTTCTAATTTAGCTTTTGTTCACTTATACAAAGAAACCCCTCTCCAGCCCCCATCAACACTGTAGAAACTATGTATGAATCTGTCGTCTCCATTTTATTGGGCTTTACCATGGTTTCTTCCAGATCATGGGAAAAGTACGTGAGAAAGTTCATTTGGGAGAATCAACACATAATATTAAGTAGATAATCCATATGTACTTTAGTGAATAAAGAGTGACACATGTCCCCACTACTCATACATTTATTAAGCATTTATTTAATAAGTATAAAAGCCCACATACAGTTTTTCTCATTTGTTAGAATTAATCCTCCCAATACTCTAGCTTTTCAATCAAATATTTACTATCACCATTTCACAGATAAGGAAACTCATGCCAAGGTACTGAGCAGAATTGGGATTGAGCACTCATGCTCTTCTCAAGACATTTAACCATCAGAGAAAGAAACATCATGGCCGGGTGCTGTGGATCACACCTGTAATCCCAGGACTCTGGGAGGCCTAGGCAGGCAGATCGCCTGAGGTCAGGAGTTTGAGACCAGTCTGTCCAACACAGTGAAATGCTGTCTCTACTAAAAATACCAAAAAAAAAAAAAAAATTAGCTGGGCATGGTGGCGCATGCCTGTGATCCCAACTACTTGGGAGGCTGAGGCAGGAGAATCGCTTGAACTGAGAAGCCAGAGGTCGCAGTGAGCTGAGATCACATCACTGCACTCCAGCCTGGCTGAAGGAGCAAGACTCCATCTCAACAACAACAACAAAAAAGAAATGAGAGATGTCACAGTTATAGATCCTCACCTGGGAAAGGTCTAGAGTAGTCGAGTCCATGAAAGAAATATAAAATGAAATAATCAATAATGGTTCATTAGTCATTTGTCAGATATCAGCCAAAATACCTTAATATCTTTGTAATATTACAGATTATAACCCCATGGAAATGTCACCACTGGCTTATAAAATAAAACTGTGTCCTGCTGCCTGGCTAGAGCGCTTTAGCTCTAAACATTTCAAACTAAAGTATTCCATTTTTCTAAGTTATTATTCTTCTTTGTAACCACATATATTAAACAAAATATATTGTACAAATTTTATACAGAAGTATATATTGTTTTTTAAATTTTTTATGAAAAAGGCCCCTTGATTTACCTTATAATTAAAAAAAAAAGTTCTTAGTAGAGGCTGGAGTAGACAGACAAAGTAATGGTCTACTATACATAAGCATGGAAACCAGTTTCCTGGCTTCTAATCCCACCAAATATCAAATATTTCCTCCAGTGAGTCCTTCTAGATTTATGGCTCTGTTTCTCTAACTACAGAACATGGCTTGTACCAGACGTTTACAATGCTGTTCACCCTCTTTCTTTCATTGACATACATTTGAACCAAGTCGCACACTCAGTCTACACCTCTTATTGCAGGAAACTTGCCGAAACCACTGTTGCCCTCACCATCTCCCCCTTCTCTAACGCCACTAGGCTCAGCCTCTCTCCTAGAGTGATGTACTTGAAGGTGGGACCTGTGTCTTAGCCCCCAGGACCAAGCACAGTGTTGGGCACATGATTTAAATGAATTGAGCTGATTAAGCAGAACTTGCTGTTTCCATGCACCAGGTAATCTTAGCTAATAGACTAGTACTTCTCAGACTGGGTTGTAAATTGGAATTACTTGGAAAGCTTTAAAAAATGTTTATGCCTGGGTACCATCTGTGGAGATTTCTGATTTAACTGATCTGGCATATGGCCTGGGCATCAGAACACTTTAAAGTTTTCCAGGAAATTCTAATGCGCACCCATGGTTGAGAACCACACTAATGGCCAGAGCTTCACAGATTGAGAAATGCTCCAAGTAATCCTACATTGAATGAGTAACTACAATGTCTTGGGTTATACTGTATAGACAGTTATTTACTCCTCCTCTACAGTCCCATTCCCTGCTTTCCTGGAATAAGTAAAGTGACTGCTTTTTAAATGTTGTTCACCAAACAAGTATTTAAATAACAACAACATGGAATGCTGGCAAACTTTCAATTTTGCACTTAGATTTTACTTTAGGTTGATTCTGAGCAACCTTTTCTCTAGGAAAAAAATAATTTTACAAGCCTAAAGGACACAGCAAACATAATTTGCAACTCTCATTTACTGCCTCTGGTATATAGAGGACTTACATGACACTAATCCGAAAATGTTTGTATTCCCTGAAAACATCACACACACACATATCAGAATTCTAAACAAATTGTGCTAATATAATTCAATAGAGTAAGACCACACAGAGATGTTTTGGAAAGCCATTCATACAAATAAATTAGCCTGATTCTTGAGTCAGTAGATAATATTTCTCTGAGCTTTCTGGGCTTGTGCACCAGACTGAAATTAGCTCCTGTAGAAGTCATCTATATGATAACAGCCAAGCCCCTTAACGTGGCTTACAAGATCCTTTGTTGTGGCTCCTGCCTACCCTTGGTCCCCAACCATCCTCCTTACTCGCCCCACCTACTCTCACCCTCCACGCTCAGTTCTCCCTACTCTGAGATGCCAGTGTGGCCAATACTGTACTCATCCTACAGTGCCATTACTTATTTATATTCCTGTCTCCGTCACTAGACCGTAAGCTTCTTAGAGGATGATCCCACGTCTTGTGTATTTTCTTATCTGTATCATCTGGAACATAATAGAGCCTTAGAAGACCTTTGACCTGTTGAAGTTATTAGACTCCAAAATCTATGCTCTTTCTATAAAGTAGGACCCTTTCTGAGGTCCGTCAGGGAAGGTTGGAATGATTACAACTGTCTTAATCAGCCTCAGCTAAGGGTGTGACTTGACCATCCAGTCCCTGAGTAAATTTGTTAAATAAAGCAAAGAAAGAAAGGAACATCATAAAAAGTGGCCATTTATGTCTTCAGACAGCACCAGTATATTAAAGTAGCTGAAGTTAATTTATATCATTAAATTTGGCATTTTTAAAACATTTTCTTGGTGGAGGTACTTTAAAGAATCATTGTGCTTTAATCTACTTTGAAAAGTGTTCAGTGTTAGTCTGTTTCATCTTCTTTATTTCTGCCAGAAAAGACCTAGGGTATATGTCGAGGTTTGCCCCAAAATACTCAGGCCCTGTCTTATTTTGAATATTCCAGTATTCATTTAGCTTGACTTGTTTATCTTAAATCGTGATCAGGACAGTTTTTCAACTTATAATTCCTCACTTGCAAACAACTTGTAACAAGCAGCAGCTACTTAGCACCTGTACTCCCAACCACGGCAAAACTACTAGCTGACCACCAAAACTATGTATTCTTCCTCCTGGGCAAGCAACGAGACTACACTTTCTAATCCTTTGCAGTTTGATGTGGTTGCATGACACTAGCCAATAAACCTGGAAGTAATATGAGTCCCTTCCAGGTTTGAGCCATTAAAATCTCCCACACACAGTCTTACAATGGTACCTTTTCTTTTCTATTCCACCTGCTTGATGCCAAGTGGTGAAGCCAGCCAGAGCCACATGATGAAAAACTCTGCATCACCCAAACACCATTAGAAGAAAAGCAAGAAAGCTGCTTGCTTCACATGAATGTGAGCAAGCACTAAACTTCTACGGTGCCAAGCAACTGAGATTTGGGGGTTACAGTGTCAGCACACGATCCCATATGGTTCCCTTTCTGATCGAGCTCCCCACGAGGTTGATCCAGAAATGGATGCTGCAGGTGCCACTGTTGTCCAGGAGAATCAGCACTCCTGAGCCCTCACTACTCCCACTCTGGGAACTGGTATTCAGCATGGAGGCCTCCCACCTAGGTTCTCCCTGATTCTGAACCCTTGCCCTGCCTATCAGCTAACTGATCACTACAGGAACCCTGTCTTCCCACTCCTCATTAGCGTTTGGTGGCAGGCAGGTAGAGAAGAGGATAAAGAGAACATTTTTGAGCATTCATTATGTGTGTAGTATGCCATATGGTCCTTTACACATCCTCTCATCTTGAACATCACCAAACCCCATCAGGAAAATATCATTTTCCTCACTCTCCATAGGTGGAAACTTAAGACTCACATAGGTTACCAGCTGATAAGTGGCAGAATCTAGATTTGAACTGATTCTACTGATTATAAACCCTGTGATGGTTCAACTCACCATAAAGTCAGTCCTCCTGCACTGACACATACTCATCCTACCTCCCTGCTGTCATCTTAGGATCTCCCTTGGAGTGAGGCTTCTGAAGAGGACAGTGTGGGAGCCTCTCTTTGGAAGCCAAGTCTTTTCACTGAGACCAGAGTGGGAGGAGGATGTGTAACTGGCCTCCACGTTTAAAATTTGGAACACATTTTTTTCCATGGGAAAAAATATTATACAAAGATGTACCATTTTTCAAAATGTATGTAAAAGCACTTTGTAAACCATGAAGAAGTATGTAATATGCCTATAAGGAATTACTATTCTGCAGTACATTAGCACTGTAATTCCAACACTTCGTGGATTAAATAACCTTTTGTGAAGTAGTTGGAGAATTTAACCACTCAGTGTTACATTGTCTCAAAGGAAAAATACATTCCAATAGCCAAACAACTGACTTACAACAGACTTTTGGAACTCAGTCCATTCATAAGCTGGGAACTGCCTGGATTAGCATGAAGAGGACACGTTATCACCATCTTCATCAAGTATTATTTATTAAGGGCAGAGCATGTGGTAAAGGCTTCAGGGTAAAAGAAAAAAAGAAGGGAAGTGTTAATCTAATTTTTAAATGGCTACAATCCCACATCCCTGGTTGTGAATGAACTCAAGCTGTTTCAAAACGACCTCTCATCTTTCTCTTTACTTCCCTCCCCATTTCACTTATCTTTGGCTCTCTTTTCTATTTTCCTCTTCCCATTCTATATGCTTTTGTCTATCTTCCACATTTATTCTTGCATTAAAGAAACTCGTTCTCCCATATCCTTGCTAGCATTTGTTTTTGTCTGTTTAGTCAGTAATAACTGTACACTTTAAAATGAGTTAAAAGAGTATAATTGGATCGTTTGCAATTCAGTGGATAAATGATTGAGGGGATGGATACCCCCATTCTTCTTGATGTGTTTATTTCATATGGCATGCCTGTATCATAACATCTTATGTACCTCCGAAAACTAAAAAATTTTTAAATTAAAAAATAAAATATGTTAAAAAATAAAAACAAAATTTTTTCAAGGACTATGTTCTCAGGCTCTGCAATAGAGTCTAGAAATACCAAGATGAACAAAACACAGTCCTCAGTGGACTCTTAGACCGGTAGAAGAGATAAGCCTGAAAGCAAACACAATCCCCGCTAGTGTGATGAGAAAAAGCATCCATGCAGGGAGTTAAGAAGGTGTGATATGGGCAGATACCAAGGGAGAAATTCGTTTCATTTTTGCTCATCTCACACCTGCATTTCCTCTTCCTCCCTTTCCTCCTGCCACACCAATTTAAATCTTCATTACTTCTCAACGACTCTAAAATTGTCTCCTGGCTTTTGCCTCTCCCCACTGTAATACAATGAAAATACTGTCACAGATCAATGTTTCTTTGGAACAATATATGGTGCCTGCTACATATCCCACTGACACTTTTTGGTGACAGAATTTTATAATTCCTCACATTGCATTTGGAGGCCCTACAAGGCCTATATCTGTAGCCCATCCCTACACAAAGTTCTCTTGCTTGTATCCTATTAGTCAGATTGAACTGCATGTTATTCCTTCAAACATGCTTCCTTCCTTAAGCCTTTGCCATTCTGTCTTTCTCTACAGTGTCCTTAGTATGAAATTCTGTGCATCCTTCAATACTCCACTCAAAGGCCACTTATTTGCAGAACATTCCCTCATTCCCTCAGCTGTGAGTCCTTAACTGCCTTTTTGGGGGAAGGAAGCAATGTTTGCTGAACACCTTTCATATGTCAGGCACAGTGCTGGGCATTTTTTATGAGGTATCCTATTTAGCGTTCAAAATATCCCTATGAAATGAGTGCTGATTTCCCCACTTCTCAGATAATGAAATGAAGAGGTAAAGAATGTGTCTAAATAAAGAAGTAGCAGAGTCAGAATCTGAGCCCATGTTCACCTGGACTGCAGAGCCTATGTTTGTCTCTGTCCACCAAACCCATTTATTACCTCCTTCACTATTTCCCTTAGATCATCAGATTTGAAAGGTGGTATGTGTATTCATCAGTATCTCTGTAATGTTTTGGATACTCTCAGGTCAGAAACTTGGCCTTAAATGTCTTTGCATCCCAGAGTACCTGCTGCCATATCTTGAGTATTAGAAACTCATATAACGTGACATTAATATGAAAGTGCTCCATCAGGCATGACTCACAAACTTCTATCTTGTTGCCAGATGCAACTTAACTCATCAGTAAACAGCCATAGAGTCATGTGTCCACAGATACATTAATGTAGATAACCAGATATAAGATTCTCACCAGTGTAATTCTCTAAAATTCTGAGAAGAGCAGAAACTAAATAAATTGGCCTTTGGTGTTTGCATCTGGCAACATTTGAGAAGGATAGGATACTGAGTGTCAGCAAATTCTGAAAATGCTTTGTTTATTTGTTTATATATTCAAAGTGAGCCATTTGCCAAGTTTGCAGACTTAGTCCCAAGTACAAGACTAAGACACAAACAAGTGTTTTTTCTCAGCCAATAATAGCATCTAATACCATCTGGAAACCTGCACCAGTTAAGAAAGAAACAAATATGCCTTTTTTCCTTTCCTTCTAAGTCCTCGAAGCTTGTAAATCTGGGATCTGTTGGGTAGAGAAAACAGAGTTCCAAAATGGGGACCCTCTATAAAACTTAAGCATCCTGGCAAACAAGATTTCAGATCATAGAGACAAACAGAGATCATGTTTATTCTTATCTCCATGGCTCAGAACAAAATAAAGGTTGCTGCTATCTCTGTTCACAGTGAAAGAACTCCATTGTGAGCCAATTTAGTGTTCAGTTCAACCCTGTAAATTACTGTGATATTTTTATTGATACCATGAAAAAATACCCTTGCTTCTCTATTGTCACAAAAGCATGTTGTTAAAACACTTAAAATGCCTTGGCACACTTTGAAAGTGCTTTTTACAAAAGAGACATGAAATTAATGGTCCATTTCAGTCAACACATCCCTCACAATGCTTTCTTTCCCCGTCCTCAAAGCCGCAGAATAAACCAAAGTGGGTCTAAATAAGATCTCTGAATATTCCTCTGATGGTAATAACATCTGGGTAGTAAGGAAGGGAAATCAGTGTTACAATCTCCCCTCATACCGTAATGTACACATAACAGCATTAAGCTAGGTTTATCAGCAGATTTCACTTTTCATTGAAGTTTTAATTGCCAACCCTTACTATGTCATTTCTGTGAGGGAGTTTGGTAGTGTACTCCCCATTTTCTTGCTTCCCAGATCTTTCTCTTGGAGTGCTCCCACCCACTTCCTTCCCCGCCTCTTCTTTTCATGCCTCCATTCAGAAAGCTTCAGATCCAGTGTAACTGCTCATCCTTCCATCAGCCGCATTTTTTTGAACCTATATTATTCTAACCACACAGCAGTTTCCAGCCATCAAGCATACATACAATCTTCGTTGCACATTAGCCTGGAAATGGACTTTCCCCTGCTCTGGTTATCTTATCCACAACATGTGCAAATATTACCTCATTCATCCTTGTGCTGGTTCCAGAGATTAGCCCCAAAACTGTCATGATAAATGTACAATTTTAAAAATAGTCAGTTTCCTCAAACTCTATTTTGTCAGTCATTTTAAATTTTATCCCGTTATGACATGGCTACTAGAACTTGTCATCTTTTCTACTGTTTCATTTCCAAATATCGAAGCCAAATATGATGTCATATGTTCTAGTAGCATAGCACTTATCTAAAGGAAAATGCTTACCCAGAGCTTTTAAGAATGTTTTTGTTTGTTATAATAACACAGAGTCCAAGTTGAAAAACATATTTTTAAGGAAACCAATGAGACAGGCTTTAACCTTTAACCATGAAAAAGACTCCTTAAATATTTCAAAAGAAAGATAGATTCTATTCTTCAGACAGATTAAGCATTGATTGGCAGAAGTTTTTCATCAGCATTCAATACTGACAAAATCAGTTCATCTACTAGTCAAGCAGCAATTTTGTCACATTGTTATAAGCATCATGCTGGTGTTATGAAAAGTGTTAAAAAGTAAAAGATTTTGTTCCTATCCAAATAAATTTAAATTTGATGTTTTTTTAAAAAGAGAAGATAAACAACACTAAGTGCCTCCTATTTTCTAACACCAGTGATGTCATATTTAAACAACAGAAATGGATGATGACGTAATGGATTTGAAAATAGAAGACCAGGGCATGGACTTAGTGAAGTGACACAGGGCAAATCTCTAAATCCACTCTCCCCTAAAGTTCCCCAGGACCATCAAACAAAAAATTCATGTGAAAATGCTTTGAAACCATAAAGTACTATACAAATATATGTTATCGTCTCTGCCAATTTTTAGTCCCCACTCGTAATTTTCAAAATTACCTGGTTAGAGCTCTGTACTCCATTTGCACACTTTACATCCTTGTTTTCCAGCATTGACCACACTGCACTATAATTATATCTTTAATATACTTTGGATGTATGTCCCCACCCAAATCTCATGTCGAAATGTAATACCCATTGTTGGAGGTGGGGCTTGGGGGGAGCTAATTGGATCATGGGGGCAGAGTTCTCATGAATCGTTTAGCACCATCCACGTAGTACTGTTGTCACCACAGTGAGTTCTTGCCAGATCTGGTTGTCTAAAAGTGTGTGGCATCTTCCCCTTGGCTCTCTTGCTCCTGCTCTGGCTGTGTGATGTGCCTGCTGCTCCTTCACCCTTGGCCATGATTGTAAGGTTCCTGAGGCTTCCCCAGAAGTTGAGCAGATGCCAACCTCATGCTTTCTATACAGCCTGCAGAACTGTGAGCCAACTAAACCTCTTTTCTTTATAAATTACCCAGTCTCAGATATTTCTTTATAGTAACATGAGAATGGTCTAATATATACCACCGGCCTGCAAGCTTCTGCAATTCGATTGCACTGTATATCACCAGAGCCTAAGATGTCCTGGTATATATGTCTCTTGAGTGATTTACTTGCCAAATGAATATTGATATAATGTCCCTATTTTTCATTAAATCATTTTCCATTTTCCTTTTTCCCATTAAATACAAAAGCTTGTCTCTGTTTCGTGACTATACTGTGTGCAATGAATGATGTTAATTTTGCACTACTGTTACTTTACTGTGGAATTTCCAAAGAGAGAATAAGTATGGTAAGTAAAAAAGCCAACACAAGCAAGAAATTTCTTTGAAGTCTTAGGAATTAATCTTTAAAATTTACATAAATTGTGAATGAAAATCTGTAACATACCTGAATTTATATTAGTAAGAATAATATTTTCTTCTAAATATTTGAGAATTCATGCGCCAGAAAAATAAGCATTTGTCCATTCAAAGACCCACTAGTTCTCAATATTGGTTGCATAAAGTCACATTAAAAAATCTATATAAAGAGTTTTAGTTCAAGACTGGCCTAGGCAACATGATGAGACTCCATTGTCTACCAAAAAAAAAAATTAGCAAGACATGGTGGCACATGCCTGTGGTTGAAGTTACTCAGGAGGCTGAGGCAAGAGGATTGGCTTGCTTGAGCCCAGGAGTTCAAGGTAGCAGTGAGCTATGATTGTGCCACTGCATTCCATCCTGGGTGACACAGCAATACTCCATCTCTAAATATTATAATTATAAAGTGTTTTATTACAATTAAAGAGGAAATTTAACTTCACAAGTAAAAGTAATTTAGCTATATATTGTGAGCACACCATTGCCACCAACTAAATTAATTAAAAAGTTTAGAGAATGTCCTAATAATGTATTAATATTAAGGGATATAATATATAGTAGAGTACGCTTGTTCTTATTTTTAATTCACCTAAGGAGATTTTTTTAAGTGCAGAGTCCATTCTTATTTGCATTCTCACTTAATTGGTCTGTTGTGAGGCCTCATAACAGTATTTTTTTAAGCTCCCGAGATGCTTCTACTGTGCAGCCAGGGTTGAGAATTTCTGAAGTACATTCACGATTGAGCAGTACAGGGGGCAGAATAACTGAAGAACTTGAGAATGGAGAACAAATATGATGTTCTAGAAATTAAACTACAAAAGAGGAATTCAAAGATGGACCTAAGTTTGGTATCAGAATGCAGATACCTGACTTAGAGAGATAGAATGGCCCTCAGGCATTGCTGTAACCCAATTATGTATATTTGATATTGTCAAATAAAGGGTATTTCTGTCAGAAGGAGAGGGTATATCTCCAGTGGAAGCATGGGAAAGAGAGTCAGAAAGACAGAAAGATCAATATAGACAGGATGATCACATGACTATTGAAGACAGAGGTACTCTGTCCTCCAAATGCACCCTGGAGGAGGAGGCAGGCATCAGCCTTGGCTGAGACAGTGTGAAGCACATGAGTCTTAGATCCAGAATGATCTCTGGCGAAATCCTGGCGCTATCACCTATCAGCTGTGTGATTTACACAATCACTTAAACTCCCTCATCTTTATATCATCATCTGCAAATAGTTTTATCATATGTAAATGTAAATATCATGTAATTTGCAAAATGCCTGGCATGTAGTAAGAGCTCAATACTATTGGCTATTATTATCATTTTTAACTATTATAGGTTTATGACACAGTTATTGAAATCATTTAGCCCTCCTTCTTTGTTTGCATACTTACCAAGCAACTTTCTAATTATAATTTTGCTTTATATAGAATATAGTGATCAGTGACCAGAAACAGCTGTCTACTAAAGAGTATTGCTTCTCATCAGAAATTATTTTATCGGAATTACTGTTCTTATACATCAGTCTTTTATGAATCTGATTAGTTATTTCCTTGGAATAACGTTACCTATACTTATTTTAACATCAAATGTTTGGTCCTGATGTTGAAAACCAGTCCCTGAGATACAGAAACGCTACCAAGGTCAATACCATTTGGCCTGTTTCAGGCAGTGACCCTTCTCTTTCTATTGCCTAATTCTCCAAACAGCAACAGAGGAGCTAAGAGAAAAAAAAAATGCTATTTTTTTCCTAAAAAAAAAAAAAAACAACAACACCTTAGGTTTCTCATTGAGAAAATGAGAATAACAAGCCTTTGGCAGAAAGTGAAATAGCTCATGTCCTCACTTATAAGCGAGAGCTACATAATGTGTACAAATGGATACAGAGAGTGGAATAATAACACCAGAGACTTGGAAGCATAAGAGGTTGGGTGCAGGATGATGGATGAGAAATTACCTAATGGGTACACTGTACACTATTCCAGTGATGGTTACACTAAAAGTCCAGATTTCACTACTACACAGTATATCCACATAACAAAAATGCACTTGTACCCCCTAAATGTATTTTCAAAAATTTCAAATAAATTTAGAAAAAAATAAGCGTTTGGGATGGATTAATTAAAACAGCAAATAGGAAAAGACTTTATAAACTGCAAAGCAGTGTTATGTGTTGTTTATTTATTCAATATATTTAGTAAATGTTTAGGTCCCTACTAGGCATTGAGCAGTAAAGAAAAACACAGTCCTTGCTCTTGTTCCAGTAGGAAGAGACAAATAATAAACAAATACATAGAGTATTGTAATGGGATGATAAAAGTCCTGTGAATAAATATGAGGTAAGTTAAGGGAGATACAGATGTGGGAAGGCCAACTGATGAGAGAATTTAATCAGAGGCCTGAAAAAAATGAGGCAGCCAAGCAGATAAACGTGGAGGCTAAGAAAACGACACGAGCCATGCCGCTGGGAGGGAGGGTCCAGCGTGCTTGTTAAGTAAGGGTCTTTTTAAGAAAAGACTGAAGCAATATTTGCCTATATTCAAGAGAAAAACCATCTCATCCTGAGCATGTTTTGACAGCGGAGCCCTTAAGAGGAACGCAAGAAAAAGACTGAGATGGTGTGACAGGGGACTCAGGAGCTGGAATGTAACCGACGACACTCTGGAAAAGCCACGGCTGGAGAAATGATGGCACACATGGCAAGACAACAGGGTTTTACTTTCATCTTTTTCTCCCCTTCGCACGTCAATGCTGCCTCTGTCTCAGGGACCACAGGACACTCATCCTGGGGAGACAAAAAATACGAAATGTCAAGAGAGTGGTGGTGCAAGTGGTGCCAAGCAGCAGAGCAGGAGGACAGCAAGGGCACCAGAAGGAAATGCCAACAGCCACAAGGAGAAAAGAGAATTCCTGGCTCACCGCTGCTGGGAACACCTACTGAAAGGATGCTCACTTATAACAGTTTGCATGGAAGTTGCAGCCTCTCTGAATTACTATTTTTGAGAGTTTTTTTGAAGATTTTGCTGAGGGGCGGTTCTTACAAATTAATGTTTAATTCTATTTTGTATTTTTTACATCCATCCTAAAGAGCACAAACAGTATTTATTCTTCCAATGCAAAGAACCACGTAGAATGTGATTTAATTTGCATCCTGCAGTAGCTGTTTATTAATGATGTGTGAATCATTTGACTCTTTTTCTAGAAATGTTATTGAATATGTCTCAATTCCAGTTAAGAAACAGCTGGAGAATTCTATGCATCCTACACACTTATTTTGTGTATTATTCTCAGAATTTTATGTTAACCTTTGCACAACAAAAGGAAGTAGACATCTCCATTTTAATACACAACACCCTCTGCATGCAAAAAGAGTAACGTAATCTATGAGGAAAATATTCTTTTAAAAAAGGGAGCTTCCCTTTTTTTGTTTTTTAATTGTTATGTTGTTGTTTTCATCATCTTTAATTCTGTCTGAGAGAAAGAAGGTAATGCTATGCATCTCTCAGTCATCTTTCTTTGGGGAATCATAGGTCCTTTGCAGACTCTGATGAATGCTATGGTTTCTGCTATAATTAACAGACACAAAATTTTACATTCGATTTCAAGGGTTTATGGATCCACCAAAGTCTATCTTTTTGATCGTTAAAAAGTTCTCAGAGTTAAAACCTTCTGCCCCAAAAGAATTCAGAATTTGGCCCTGGTGGGTTCATGACTCTCTATCACAATGGAGCCAGATTCACATGACCTAACTTATTTGTGCTTGCTAGATTCAACTTGTAAATGAAGTTACATTAATCTCTATTTTGTAAAAGAAAGAAGGTTAGTCACTCAATAAATGAGATGATTTCTCCTAAGAAAGATTGCCAGGGGCACAAATCTTATGGTGCCCATAAACTTCAAAAACAATGCAAACTAGCAGGGGCCATATTGGTAATCCGTACATTTGTATTCATGAATCAATAAGACTAGTGGCTCTAAGTGTGTATTTTATTATATTTGATTATTGTAAACCCCCCAAATGGTAGGAAGCCCCATAATATAAAAATGTTATGTATACATAAGGTGAAATTTTATTTCTATAAGACTATAACATTAAGAGGCTGGAGTATGTTGATTTTTCTCCTTAACCTACTGCTATAGAAACAGTGGGGTGTTTTCTGCACTGGTCTCTACTTGCAGCCTCTAATAAGTAGTTAGGTCTAAAATGATACAGTTAGAACTAAAGAAAAGAATATTTCTGAGAGTATAGTTTTTACTTCCTGCCAAGAACTCTATTCTCATACACTCTTGTGACCTTATGGAAATGGGAATCGTGAAAATATTTTCTGGGTTGGGGGTTAATCTATGGTTCACTTTCTCCAGTGTGCTCCACCAAGGACCAGATGGGATTCTAAAATGAACTAGGTTCTAACTACAAAGCACCCTTTTAGCCTGAGGCAGGAGAAAGCATTACAAATATGTGTGCTATGTGGAAGTCCCAGCGGGATTTCCATAAAGAGCCTGTCTGAAGGCGCATGTCCACTCTGGGAAGCAAACCACTCTGAAATTCTCAATCCTCTCTGAGCACTGACCTTGCAGCATGGGTAAGAAGGCCAATTTGAACCATGTGTACAGGCTGCAGTTCAGGACAGACGGCACCGCCCTTGCCACATTGCCTTATGCTTCTTGTCCCAGAGCCTTCCCAGGGCCATGCTTATAGGACATGCTCTCTAAAGACATTGACTTGGCCTTCTGGCAAAAGCAGACCTATTGTGATGGGGAAAACATGAGCTATAGCATCACTCAGTACCAGATTAAATTTTGGTTCTACCCAGCTGTATGACTTTGAGGAAGTTACTGAATTTCTGAGCCTCCAGTATTCTCATATATAAAAGGGAATAATTATGCCTATCTTGCAAGGTATCATGAATATTCATAAGATAATAGAAAAGCATAGAGAAGCAATCTAGTCCAATGGTCAGGAGTTCTAGTGTCAGCTTCAGTTTCCTCATCTATGAAATGAAAATAACAAAATACCTAATAGGGTCCTGAGAGAATTCAGTGAGGTAATACATGTGAAGGGCTTTAGCCAGAGTTTGACACATAGCAAATCTTCAATAAATGTTCATATTATTGGATAATGCATAAACATTATTTAGCAGAGTGCTATGGTAATGTATCAAACAGCAATATTATCCTTTTATTTTTTCCCTAAATATAGTATGAACAGAAAACCATAATGTTTATTTCTATTGTCCTACAGACAAGTTAAGAATATGTAGTGTCCTCAAAACCATTTATTTTAAAATGCCTTAGAACTTCTTACACCATGTCCAGATTAGCTCTACAAAACTCAGTCTGTATCAGTTCTCCAAATTTTCTGAGAATATGAAACATGGACTAAGTTAAACTGATTCATTGAAAGCTAAAGAAAACACACGAGGAGAGAATATCAGTCTGAGATCAAAGATTTGCAGCAGAAAAATTTGGCAGTCTCTGGCAAAAAAATACTGGTACTTCTTGAAAATCCCAAAAGGAAAAGAAAAACAAAAACAAAAAACGTTCTAGTCACCAAATGAAAGATTTGTATAGTATTTTACTCAGAAATAGCAATTTTCATCCTGCAGCCAGGATACTTTAAAAAGGAAAAAGCCCACTTGTACATACTACCATGAAAATGATTCCAGGCGCAAGGAGCCCTCAAGATTTATATAAATCAGATCTTAATATATTTTCTTTAATCCATACGACTTTTCCCAGCTTCTCAGTTGCCAGCCACATGTCTCTCGATAAAGACTGTGGTGGCACCAAACTTCCAAATTAGAGGCTGTGAGTGTGTTTCCTGAGTACCCAACATAAAAAGTAGCTGGTATTCTTAATCACTTTTCTGATGATATTTCTATAGAGGAAAAAATAAGTGTTTGATGCCAAACCTTGGGGTTCTGCATGAAACTGCTCAATGTGCACATAGTTATTAGAAAGCTGGGTTTTCAAACTCTGGTCTTCATTTCCCTCACCAGTGTTTCAGACCACAGCAAGGAGCAGACCTGGATTAATAGGCAGCCATCTCAGAAGTGTAATGCATGGAGCACAGTGAGAAGGCAGCTGATTTAAAATAAAAATCCAGGGCAGTCTCAATATAAAAGCACTCTTTGAAAAAATTATAAGAATATTATCCAATGAGAAATATGCTTTCATTATCCATGTAATGAAGAAAAACAATATGACTCTGTATAGATAACCATAAGAAAAAGGTCTGTAATTTAACAAATTTTAGTGAACAAAACCCAAACTCAGTTGTTAACAATCAATCTTTTGATAAATAGAAACAAGCTTTTTATCTCTCAGAAGCTCTATTTTTACACCGCCTGCTTGTACTTCTTTACTTGCAAAAATGATTTCATGCAATTAATGAAGCAAAAAAGATGGGTATACAAGTGCATAGGAAAATCTCTATTATAATTGTTTTAAGCGATATTCACAAAAAATTAACTATGTGAAGCTTCAACCAAATGAACACTGTTAGCTCTTCCCTTTAAGAGGTATGAGAAAGAATTCATCAAATTGGAAAGGTAATTTGTTAAAGCATTTTTTTTGTAAAATCAATGACATAAATTATCCCTTTTAATATTAAGCATTAATTTAAAACAGCCTCCCTTAAAATAGCAAAATATACACCATCAGTTACCACTGAAAATTCCAGGAAAAAAAGCCACCTTTTGCCTTTTTCTTAATGTTTTAGAGCCTTTGAAAAATAAGCAGTAGTCATTTCTCATTGTGCAATCTGTGATGATAATTTATTTTTTAAGATAGACCATCCATCGGAGCAACGTTTCACATACTATGTACGTGGTGCTCATGTCAACATCAGGCAGAACAAACATGACTCATGGGCAGAGGTTAAATGATAGATAAATCATTTCATGAGCAACACACATAAAATGCTCTAGTCTTCATGTGTATTAGTGCCTTAATGTTATCTTTATCTTTGCTACAGCTTAGAGGATTTTTTTCTTTCTTTTTAATATGATTTCCAGCATTTTGATGTCACATGTTTTGCCTTATTCAGCCATTTGGAGTACAGGTGTGCCACTGTGTTTTTGATGGAGTGTTGCTATTCCAGAAAGGTCCATTCAAAAACACAACGCCACACATGTAACCCAAACTTGAAGATGAGTCAACCATTGTGTCTTTGCTCTGGCACTTAAGAGAACTGCTTACATAACTCTACAGAATATGGAATTTGTAACACACACAATAGTTAAAGAATAGTCTTGAACTTTAAGACCTCACGCTTACCCTAGGAATATTCAAGGAATAATGATTTTTAATTCTGTGTGTATCCTACTAGAGTTAAAATCAATGTTGTCATATTGCAAGTCTTTCGTTAGTACATAAACCACCTCACTCATGCCTTACTTATATCACCTCTAAAGTGGGACCATTTCATAATACTGATTAAATAATTTTTCAGGTCAGAACAAGAAGCTTGTGAGAATTTCTTGCAATGGAAGTATTTCCTAAGTGCTGGTCAAGATTCTGTTGATCCTGAAAAACACAATGAAATTCTTATTTCTCTGAACATGTTTCAGGTTTTTAATCACATGAGGGAAATGACCACTTTCAAAAAGCTTGCAACTACAAAGGGAATAGCCTGGTTTGTAGGCTTAATCTGGGTATTACTTTCAAGACGCATTTTAGAGAGTCTTTGAGGATTCAGTCAGAGACATGTTTATTTCTTAAATGGATACAGTTAAGAGGTGATTAGCAAAAACGATGCTGAAAGGAAGGGAATAAATGGAAGGACAGGTGTCATATTCTTTGTGCTCTCATTTAGAGCTTGCACAGCCCCGTGGTGGCAAATTTGGCACTATGTGGGTGGCTGCCTGACTTCAAATGCTCAGCTGCTCTGGCTCCCAGGGCACTGACAGACTGTCTCCTCCACTTCGGAATCCTCAGATGATGAGTCTCTGACCCTTTAAACAAAAAGCCTGAGCACCAGATGGCAATTTAAAAAGTGCTATCTAAAGGCTATGAAGACTTTATGAAGAGCATTTGTACTTCACTCTGTTGCATGGGGTCAGATTCTTTTATTGTTCTTGTTGTTAGAAACCACCGTCCAGTCTGTATTCTTTAACAGAAGAACAGCCACAGACTAACCAAAGTTTAAAGCTAGCAGAAGCTTATAAACCATCTAGCCCAAACTCTTCAGCGGATCAAAATGATAACGTGTGAAAACACTTTGTAAACTCAAAATCTCCCTAAAAGTAGTGTGCTTTATTTTGAGAATGGGGAAACCAATGACTAGAAAGTTATTATTTTATTTCTTTTCCTTGAAAGTTATGATCTTTCTATAGTGCTTTAGGTTCATAGATAACTGCATAATCAATTTTAACACTTTATGTGAAGTTTTAATTACAAAGTTCATGTAATGCTTAGAGTTACCTCATGCGCTCCATGATTTCTACTTTGAGTGTACATTTTGAATTAGGTATTCAAGTCTTCTCAATGAAAATAGTCTACCTTACAAGTAATACATGATGATACGTTAGACAAAGAGTTGCCAACCACAGCCAGAACACTTCTGTGTAGAAGATCACAGAATCTGGCCTAACAGAAGTGGAAGTTAGAGTCAATATTATGCATTTCACTAGACAGACACACTTTGTCAATGTATTTTCTTTGGGTAACAGTGAGAGCATGATATAAAACATCGTGTAATATTTTAATACCAGAACTCTCCCAATGCCTTTGTCTAAGAGTATCAGTGATCCAAAATGCAGAAAGGTATCGATGACTAGAGAGGAGCTATCAAATTTCTGTGTTTGACTCCAGGGATCTCTAAACTGACAGGCCACAGTGGCACTGAGAAGCAGGTACGGGGTCCCCTTCTCACACAGCATCACACAGGGAGGCACAGGAAAGAGACAAAATCACCAAACCCAGTTGGTTTAGACTAGGTGCTCAACACTGCCATGTCAAGGACACCAGGAAGCATCTACACTTTGGACCTGTCAATGACTCTCTCTGGGGTTTGAAGGAGTACACATGAAACAATCGTTCATTTACCGCTGGATGTCTCACAGCATCCACAACTGTCACAGAACCTGGACCTGCACATAAAAAATCCACTTATGCCACAGGGAACAGCTCAGAGGGCTGGCTAACAAGTGGGATCTGGGAGAGTCACGGGACCTGCTGGGGTGTCGGGTGAGCCCACCACACTGTCTCACTCCTCCTATATGCCTGGAATGTCTCCTAGCCCTCTGAACAGACTGTAGGATTCCCTGGCCCGGTTCCTCCACCAAAACCCTCTCCAGCATCTGGTACAGCATCTCTCAGTTGTTCACGAATGTTAAGAATCAGGGTGTCGATAAGTGAAGAGAGAAGTTAAGGAACTCACAGAGGAAAGAAGAAATTCAGCCAGGCTGACTTTACTTGCATCTAAAAAATGTTTAAATGCCTCATCATAATTGGACTCTGTAGCTTTTCTGCAGTTTTAACCGTGGACCTTGGAACTATTAGGAGGAAATGGAGAAGAGTTTGGAATGATTTTTCAAGTTACCAAATGAATGTGAAATGTAAGGCAATTATCCCATTTTAAAAAGTGAAACTAAACTGCAGGGTATTTCAGTGACTTCGAATGCACAGAAGATGCCAGATGTCCATTATCTTGTATTTCAGTGCCCGGTCCCCTGTTATTTGTTTTCTTTTGCAATGTGGTGATGGTGGGTATGCACAGCATCACTTATTCAAGCTCTGTGGAAAGCTATTGATGACAACTGTCAGCACATCAGCCACCCGCACTTTTCTGGTTAGACTCTGCCTGGCATTCACCAAGCCAGGCGAACTGATTCCAGGAAACCAAGTGGCAGAAGTGGAAAAGACTTTATTTCTTAACTCTACTTGAAGGCAGGACTTCTACCCACCCTCTTACTCCCATGCATGATACACTTTCATTTTAATAACTGAGGGGAAAAGCTGCATTAAATTACTTTGGTATCATATTGAGAAGTTTAAAACAAATATCCATTTTTATAACTTCAATGTTGTTCTCATTTACCTTCTAAGCTCATACGAGGGATGAGAACTGGTTAACACAGAACACAAACGTTACTAGAGAGCGAATATCTCTCTCAGTGTGGTGCTTAGGATAAACATACATTCACATACTGTTTATTATACTTCAAAAAATTTTTAAAAAGTTTAGTGTGGGGAAAATTTTTCTAGCTGTATTTAGAGAGTGACTTGAGATGTGGGAAAGTTGTCTATTGCTTATGTTATTTTTTTCACCCACTTTTGAATTCTTTGAGGCTCCATTTCCCCTGAGTTAAGCAGAGATTGCCACCCACCTTGGCTCTTCCTGCCTCTGCTCCAACAGAACCTCTTTGTTGTTTTATCTAATCAGATTCAGAGGCCCTGCTATGGTTGGCCCACTTGGATTTTTCAAGGAGGTTATATTTCTTATTTCCCAGGCTTCAGAAGAACTAAAAATAACTGGGTGGAAATCTGAAAGGCAAAACTGCTCTATCTGCCAGCATTTTAAGGAGATAGGATCAGGCTCAACCAAAAGACAGTGTATTTCTGTTCTTCCGTCACAATTAAAGCAAATCGTAATGACTCCAGTTCAGTAGCTAGAGCCTCTGGTTTATTTCATGTTTTTAATACGTTTGTTGTTTTCTTTTCATTAAAAATATCCATATTAACACCTATGTTTCCATGACCATCCTAAAAATAAAACTGCTCTTGAATCATGGTGGCTTTCACCCTTGTGTGTCTATTAATTTTTTAATAGTAAATGTTTAAATGGCACCAATAGTATATGTTCTGTCTGTATGGCCACTATCACCGTTTGTCTACTTACAGCCACTTTCTATATTTTAGTCCTGTGCTAATTGTTTTACCACTCAGTATAGAATCTCGTCCAGAAACTTGAATAGTATGTGACCCTAAAACTCATTATGAAGGATTTGCTAATCAAGACAAACAGCCTTCTTTTCATGAAGCTTTGCTGGCAGAAACATCCACCTCCATGTTTTCTAAAGACAGATTATGCCCATGAAACATGGGTGAGGGAACATCTGTCAGACGTGAAAGATAAAAGATATCTGGCTTTGTTTTTTTATGTTTTATTTTTTAGAGCCGTAAAAAAATTAAGAGACTAAGTCAAGGGAAAAAGTTCAAAAAAGGAGTTTGTACATTAACTCTGCTGCTAGGGCATTAGAGGAGATATAGGATTTCAGCACTGAACTTACAAATATGTGAAACTAGAGATTATGAAAATAAATATTTAGCCATATTCTTTAGTTGTCTTTTTGCAAAGGTTAACAGTTTCATACCGAATTAAAAGCAAACAAACAGTGGTGAATTAAGAACTTTGTTCAAACTGCTTTCTTTGTCATGTTCACGGTGATAATCCCATTTTATAAAACTAAGCAATTTTTTTAAAAAAAGTAACTCTCCAGGATAATTCTGAAAACCACCACTGTTATTGGAAAGCATTTACATGCAACACAGAAATTGTAATGATAGGTCAACTTAAGTACAAAATATAAATATAGATCGCTGAATTCAACCATCAGGTTCACCAGACAAACTGGTTCATATACAGTATCTGAGCTAAGATGCAATCAACAAGTCAGAATAATAAGAGACTTCTTATGTGGAAGGTGGAGAGCAATGAGTAAGAGTGACTGTCAGCACGCAGGAACAGGAAGAGTATTGTTTCCAGTGAATTTCGAGCTTCCCACACTGGACCACAAACTCATTGGAATAGATTTTGTGGTCTCCACGAGGAAAAATTTTTCCAATTCTGACCATTTTTAACCCTACCAGGGGAAGGACAATCTCTATCCATAGTTCTCCTTTAGGACCTGTCAGTTGCTGGCACATAATAGGTGCACATGAAATATTTACTGAATAAATGAATGAAGGAATGAATGTATAAACAGCCTGAGTAGAGATAGTCTCATTTCCAGTGATATCTTAAGTGAGAAATATCAGAAACATGCAAAACTTTTTGCAAGCGTTGATAACATTTTGCTTTCCCTTTGACTGTAAAATACTTTTCCAATCTTAAAAGTTTGCAAACAATGAAGTAGAAATTTTAAGCTATTATCTCCAAAACTGAAACCTTCTGTTACTAAATAGTTATTCCAAGCAAAGTTTTGTTTAAGAGGGGAAAAAAAGGATGAACGGATTAGCAAGGAGCAGGAAATCTCTTTGAGGAACGTTCTGTGTCTGATATAAAGTGGGATAAAGAGAAGAGCATATGGTACAAATAGTCCACAAGCAACTGACAAAATTTTTTAAAATGAAAATGATCAACATCTCCATTATTTTTGCCTTGTACAATAGCTCTGGTGCTTATTTTCATTCCAATATCTCGTTTTGCTGAAAAATGCTTATAAAACATAAAAGTTGTGTCAGCCATGCTAGGTGTTTGGGAACAAAAGGCAAAAATGCTTTTGCAAATATTCCCCTAGGTCTGCTCTTGCTGACAGATTGATAGTTTGGAATATTTTGAAAATATTTTATGCAGTTTAAGTCATTTTGAAGTGGGATCTTGCACACACACACAAATTTTTTTAATGTTTTATCCCCTAATAAAGAGAAGAGAGTCTCTCAAACACATTAAATGATTTCACATATTCAACATCTTTCTCTTCTGTGTATCTACACATACTTGTATTTCTGCTGAAATGCATATGTACACATTTACAGAAGGAGTAGATTTTGAATGTAAAAGACAAAGTCACTTCAGAACACATATGCTAAGTAGACCCATTTCAAATATTGAGGAAAACAATCAGATCCGTTTTCTTAATTATTTGCCAAGAATAATTAGCAATAATTACTAGTCCAAGTACATTAGCGACACCATCTTATATCTTAACAATCCCGTTATTGTTATTCCCATATTATTGATAAAGAAACTGATGCTTCAAGAGGTAAAAGTAACTTAAAATCCAAGCCACTCCACTATAAATAACATAAGATTTTGACTTTGTTTTGGTGACATGACATTGTTCTTTCCACTACAGCCAGTGGTCTTTAAGCTGTGTTCCATGTGTAGCAGGGCACTTTTGGCTGGATACTGATGGTCTGGATAGCCCCTGCATCCACTCCCCGCCATGTGTGCATAGGCTCATACATACACATACCCACACAACACGCTTTTACAAACATATAGGTTTGACTCCACTGATTTGCTTTTGTTTTATATCAGGGTGAGGGCCATTAAAATAAAGTATAGATGGAAAGGATAGTGTGATATCCTTTCCCATGTGGATCTGTAGACTGAATTTATTTAAAGGGCAATGACCATAGGCAGATGGAAATGTTCAAATGTATTTTGGGCTGTGCAGAAAAGTATGTCAGAGCATGAAAGAGAGAGCCTAAATGCCTATCTGTATTGGGCACCCAGATGTTCTGGCATCCCTTATTAGGGAGCTTTGAAAGTACCCTGAGACAGCACCTTTGCTGTGGACAGTGGTGTTTTCATGATGGACATTGAGAGCCCTGTACCTGCTTCATATGGCTTTAAAATCAGCTACCAGAGATAAACCAACGCCAGGGCAGCAGATAAGAAACAACGCAGTCCCATTGGTGAGCACAGGGGACACATTGGAGGGAGGCTGTGCGTATCCACTAGATAGATAGATACATAGATAGATAGATAGATTACAGATGGAGAGACAGATGATAGATAGATGATAGATGATAGATAGATAGATATAGATAGATAGATAGATAGATAAATAGATAGATAGATAATGTATATTATAATTATACCTGGAGACACAGGATTCTTAGGAGGCTATTTTGATAATTGAGTGGGAGACTTAGCAGATATTCTCTGAATCTTCATGCCTGTTTCACCCAGATCCCCTCTATATTCAGAGGTTTTATAAACTGTGGATCCAGGCAACATGTCATTTGAGAAAATAATCTGCAGCCTAAAAGGTGAAACTTAGAAAACTAAACCATGGTACCATTTTTTTCCACAATTGAAATTAAGTTTGAATACTCTTTAACAAGTTATGCAAAAAAAATAACTAGTAATGGATAGTAATAGATGAAAGAATTTTTAGAGTAACTTTAAGAGTGGTTTCTGTTGATAAAGTTTTTTTTTTTAGGAACCCATTTATCTCTCTGTAACTCTCAAAGGTGCTTCATCCACTCAGACTGCCTAAGAGGCACTCCATAGCATTTCATCCCTCACTTCTCTGCTCAAATTCAGCTCCACATATGTACCTGCCTACTGGACATATTCAACAGCACCTTAAATTCAATAACTCAATGTCTCCAGAACCTCTTTAGCTTACTTGGTCAACAGCTCCAACACCCATGCGTTTATTCATCCAACCTAGAAACTTCAAAGCTGTCATCAATTTCTCCCTCTACCTCACCTCATAGGCTACCCAGACCAATTCATTTTGCTTCTGGACAATCTCTCAAATCTTTTTCTCTTTCTCTTCCTCATGGCCCCTTTCTTTTAAAGCCCTCGTTTTCTTTTGCCTGACCACCACAGTAGACTCCTATCTGAACTCCTCGTCATGTTTCTCTCCTCCTTACCAATCTCTACATAGAAAACAGAATTTTAATGCAATATGATTATACCATCTCTCTCTCTTTGAAATCCTTGAGTAAAAAAAAAAATTTAGGCATTTTTTATACAACCTTTCACATTCTACCTTAACCTTTCCAACTCAAACATGAACATTGACCTAGATATGGCTGTTAGTAGCAAGAAGTGTAGCTGAAACAGCAGAAATAAATTTATGGTAGGTTATACTGAGTAGTTCACAGAAATCTTTTATAGTTTGGACAACTGAATTCGGAAAAGGCAGAAAGAAAGAATAGCTGCTGGGCGTGGTGGCTCATGCCTGTAATCTCAGCACTTTGGGAGGCCAGGGTGGGTGAATCACGAGATCAGGAGTTCAAGACCAGCCTGGCTAAGATGGTGAAATCCCGTCTCTACTAAAAATATAAAAATTAGCCAAGTGTGGTCGTGGGTGCCTGAAATACCAGGTATTCGAGAGGCTGAGGCAGAGAATTGCTTGAACCCGGGAGGCAGAGGTTGCAATGAGCCAAGATTGTGCCACTTCACTGCAGTCTGGGTGGCAGAGCAAGACGCCATCCAAAAAGAAATGAAAGAAAAGAAAAAAGAAGAGGAAGAGGAAGAGGGGAGGGGAGGGGAGAAAGAGAAGAAGAGAAGAGAGGAGAAGAGAGAAGAGAAGATAAGAGAGAGAGAGAAAGAGAAAGAGGAGAGGAGAGGAGAAGAGAAAAAGAAGAGAAGAGAAAAGAAAAGAGAAGAGAAGAAGAGAAGAGGGAGAGAAGAAAAGCTAGGCAGAAGAACCATAGCCAAAAGCAGACTACAGAACCAAGCTAGTTTAGTCTACCATTACTGCCATACAACAATGGTCCTATGCTTTAATACCACCACTGTTCTCTCTGGACACTCTTCGGGATTCTAGAGATGACACTGGCCCTACAGCTACTACTGTCCCTGGAAATTGCAATCTCAGTCATGCAGTGAGCACTCAAAGAATTCTCCACTCAGTATTTTTTCTACTTCCCTTTCCCCATCAAACTGGCCCACCTGAAGTTAGAGGTCCACTCCTAGCCCAGAAAGTGGGAGATGGAAATATTGAAAAAACAAGAGGTAGACCTTTTCGCTTCATAGAGAGAGGCTATAAAAAACGTGAAATTAGATGCTGGACACCATAAAGCAATAGCAGTGTGATCTATGCTTCAGCTATTCAGGCTATGCAACATGCTCCAAAGAAGACTGTGTTGTGTTTGCCTCTTCAAACACATCGTTTCCTACATCTGAAAAGATCTTCGTTATTTTCTAATAAGGGGGCATCTATCTTTCCCTGGTCTAATGCTAACTGGCTGGCACCTCTAGGCAGAACTGGTGCCTCTTTGTTTGTGGTCATAACAGCTTATTGTAGAAATTCTCAGAGTGTGTTTTTGTTATTTTTGTGTCATTTCACAATTCTGTTTCCCATCTCAATAGTAAGTTTCTCTTGGCAGGGACTGTGCCTTTTTCTCTGTGCCTTCGAGTCAAGCATTGTTCCTGGGACAAAATGTGTCTCCAATAAAGTTTGTTGAATAATTTGTGTGGCTCCCCTTGGAAGAATGTGTTAAAGTCTGTGGGAGACTCCTAGAAGACACTGGCCTGGACTGCCAGCAGCAGGAGCACCTTCTTCCTTTTGCCCAGTGACAAGAACAGATACTTCCAGAACTTCAGTAGACAATCGCAAACTGGAAGCCACTCGTGGCATGAACATTGGCCATCAGTCTTACACTCAGCACCACCCAACTCCATTCTCAGTTCTAACCTTTATTATGATACAACCTCTGACATTCTGCTAAGGTTACATCTATACCAAAGCTTATGTGCAGTTGTTTTACTGCCTGAACTAGTTATGAGCTGGGTACTGTAGCAGTCTTGTGAAAAGCTTTCCATTATTTCACAGGTGAAGATGAAAGCAATTTCAAGAGTATTCAAATTCTATAGAATAGTACTCATATACACTAAAATCAGCACTATACTATGAAGACAGTAAAAAGCCCATTGTCTCTACATAGCTTTCACAGATTGCAAATGAAATAAAATTCTTTAAACTCTTTAAAATAATATTGGAAAGTATGTCAGTATAACAATATAAAGCTAGGATTACCTTCAGCATGTATTATAGATATTACATTTCTAAAGATAATAAATTACATGTCAAGATTGAATTTGTGATCAGTAATAGAATATAACATACAATATACATTACTAATATTAACTGAGAAGTAACAGCATTTGTGAATAATATTCATTGGTTTTAGAGATTTTTAAAGCAATATGATTTTTCAAGAAACACAATTGCTAATTGTCATCTGGATGCCCTTGGAGACACAGAGAACTATTACTCCTTAGACATGAGAAATAGTAGGCACGACAATTATTCCACTAACATGAGCCAAACTTGTTAAAAGGAAATTAAGCTGAAATAGATAACTTTGGAAAGGTAAATGACATAATAGTTGAAATGGTAAAATTGTGTGAGGAAGAATTATGCATAAATTCAGGGGAAAATGTCATTGTTCTATTGTTGTAACAGTCAGTGATATGTTTTTGCACACACTTAAACTCATTGTTTCATTCCACAAATTACAGTTTTCATTAGTGTGCCTGGACTCTGGAACTCCAGGGATCCTCAGAAATTTATTTTGATAAAATTTTTTAACCTGGATTTTTGAAAAACTTTAAATTCCATCTAGTCTTGTTTGGGTTCTGTCATAATATGTTCTGCCAGTTCATGTGTGAACAGTATTTTTATGAAACTATTAAAGTGTATTATTGGCTTGAGTACATTGATAGTTAACTCCTTTCCCTACTTCTTTCTCTAAATTACATTCTCATTCTCACCCTGGGTCCTTGAATTTGGTCCAGTACATCCAAAAATCAAATAATACCTGTTTCCAGCCTTAGGAACAAAGATTTGGATTCACGATGACCTAAATAAATAAAAATAGAAAGAAGAAATCTGTTACAAGTCTCAACCTGCATCTCTGACTTTCCTATTTTGATATTTATTTTATTATTAGAGCACTATTATTTTAGATCTCTTTCACAACATTAAATCTTTATTACAAACATAAAATAACTTACTTTATTTTCATTTAAACTATAAATATTCTTGTAAGTTTACTTATTATTCCATATTCTGAATTTTTTAAAATAGAAAACTCTCACAGAATACTATTCTTGAAATAGACATAAACATATGAAATGCAATCATGTTGACAATAACTTCTCAGAAAATTAAAGACTTTATTGATTTTTTCTGATTAAAAATGAGTTTTAAAATAGAAATAAAGTAGAAAACATTTATCATGAATAACTTATTTCTTCAAAAATAAATCTCAAGCAAAAATAACAAATTGCAAGTGAGGGTGGTGCATACTTTGGTGTTTAGTTTTTTTACTTTTTTTAAACTTCAGAAAAGACTACACATTCAATAGAAATAACTAGAAAATATAATAAAGTATAATATAAAGAAAATAAATCAAATTTGGTCCCCCAATCCATCTTTGATGTATGTCCTATGCATTTTTCTGTGAGCTTATATACAAATATTTTATAAAATTTGAATTACAATTTTAAATCTGATATTTGAAATTCTACCATATCCAAAGATTTAATATGTAAAGACTAGAGAGCTTTTCAAAGAAAGAAAAAAAGAAAAGAAAATAGCCTTTCATTCTTGAAAAATTGCCAAAACTAAAAATGTAAAACAAATTCAGATTAGCTGTATAGTCTGGTTGTGTTATCCAGACCTTAAAAGGCTGTTGTTCTGAGCCAAAAGTATACAATTATCTTCTCATGTTCAGATGCTACTGTTCTCAGCAGCCTGTTGCTAAATGGTTTTCATTTCATTTCCTGCTAGTCCCTGGCAACCCTGCCTTCCCACCCATGTGATTCACCAGGCTGTGGCCCCACTGCAGGGAGGCCTGGGAGTTCTCAGACCTTCCAACTTAATCCTCCATGATGGTAGACAACTCTGGTCGCCTGTCTACTACATTCCCAGTATCAGAACAAACCCACTAGATGTTTTGGTTCAAACAAAGTATATTCATGATAGTGACATTTCAAAGCTCTATAAAATAAGGTTTACCTCCCCAGTTAAACCACAGCTGAGACTACCTCATGAGAGGCCTTTATCTTAAATCAGTCTATGACCTCTTCTTAGATTTACACAAAAAAAGCATGTTTTTAAAACCCCAGGTTAAAGTTAGTAATGTTAATATGTGACGTTATTTCTTCTTCATTGCTTGCAGTATCCTTATTATATATTTTTAAACAAAAAATTCAATTTCAGCTAAAATTAGATGAAATTTATCTCCTTTAGAAGAGTATTAAGATTCAGAAACAACCTTGGGATATGGAGGTCAGATTCTCATGGGTTTTATTCTCCTTTTTAAGAAAAATAATATGCATGGACACAAAGAACAGTAGACACCAGGTCCTATTTGAGGGTAAGAGGGTGAGAGGAAGGTGAGGGTCAAAAAACTACCTATTGAGTACCAGGCTTATTACCTGTGTGACAAAATAGTCTGAACACTATGCACCCACCACAATATGTGATTTACCTGTATGATGAACTTGCACACGTACCCGCAAAACTAAAAGTGTTTTTTTAATAAAAATAAATCATTAGCATCTCTCTTCCTTGGAAGAAAAAGAACAAAGAAGCATAAACCTATATCTTTACCTATGTATTGCAAAATAACTGTCAGAGTAGGCAAAGAGTCTAAATGTGTTTTTGTGCACAAGAGGAAGGAAATGAAACTGCTAAAGAAAGTCACTTTCAAGGTTATATTAACTTATGAGAAAAATGTGGTAAAAGTAGCAAGGCTTCCTCCAGCTTCCCAAGGATATTAGGATAGGCTCCTAATCCATAAGTTATCACCAATGCTCATTCTCACTCTGAGGAACCCTATTCTACAGCAGTCGGCAATTAGGAAGATACTTTATTTGTTCTAAGCCCTTCAGAATTGAGAGCCAAAATGAAAGAATGTTCCCATTAATGCAGGATTTATACAAATTAAAAGAATTAATGTATTCATCCATTTACTAGACCCTAGGAGGCAAGAAAACCTGGAGGTGAATTCTGAGCAACTGTTAAGCTGGTGGAGGAGATGCTACAGCTTCCCATATCTCTCATTGTACTACCTAAGACATTTGTCATCATTTCTATCATTGAAATTAGAGAGCAATAACAGAAGACCATATATCTACTGGAATTGGAATTACTTCTGCCCGGAAATAATGTGCCTGCTCATGCTCAGACCAAAGAACAATCTCTCTAATATAACACGTTTAGGTGGGTTAGAAGGTGGCAGACGGGAGAGAAAGGGAGAAGAGCGTCACCCCATACACATGATACTCATTCAAGATGTGCAAGTTATAATATTCAAGATGTCTTAAGTTATGACTTAAATTATTAGATAATACATTGAACCAATAGGCAATAAAGCCAATAGTTTTGACAACCACACATTGGTATAAATGCAAAAAGTAATAACACTACACCTAACCTTAAAGACTTTGTGATAAGGTTGGAAAAGGAGAAAGAGCATACATTAAATAAATAAATAAAATGTTAAAAGTAAATAAGATAACAGTTTTTTACTAAATTAAACTAAGAAAAACTGTTGTTCCCAACTTAAAGTATCAGAAGATCACTGAAGACTTGGATGTGAGCATAAAAGAAACCTGAGTTGGGTGGTTCTTCTGCTCCTTCTGCAGTTTTCCTAAAGTTGAATAGGTTTCTTTAATAAGGCAGTAGTGTTACAGAATTAATGCTGCTCTCAATATTCTTGATTATTAGATGTGGAATAATGCAGATGGTGAATTATTCAGGATTTTCTTTCCTTTGGTTTTCACCCTTAGAAGCAGCTCCTTGCTCATTAAAACCTGCTGCAGAGGGCAAACAAGGGAGGGGATGGGGCTGAAATTCATTTTGGAACTTGTTGGAAGCATTGGTGAAAGGTTCGGTAGAATTGTAGAAACAGTCTCTTTATATTTTCTTTTTCTTTGAAAGAAACTTTGTTTTCACCAATGAGATTTATATGGTGACTAGAAAATGTATGTGTGTTTTGACTTTCTGGATAAAGGAGTTCTTCAAAGAAAGACTTTATGAAAAATATCAAAATTTTCTCCCATTTCATATCAAATATTAATTTATATTTTTCATGTTAAGATTGATACATAACTAAAAACTAACAAAAAATTGAGTGAAATCGTTCTCAACACACAGGACACTTTTTTTGCACAAGGAGCAGGTTTTGCACAGGTAGTGAATCTATTTTTATGTCTAAATTTTATGTTTTATGTTAAAATTAATGAACTCCAAGGATACTAATGAATCAAGCAAGAGTGAACAACAAAAGTCCAAAACTATTTTAATACCTAAATAATTAATTTAGAATAGTTGTTATAGTTATTAGTATCCATAAAGGAGCATAAATTAAAAAAACATAATCTCCGGTGAAAATTTCTCAAACTCCAAATCCTGATAGGTGCTCATCTACCTTCTCGCCACCCCGCCTCTTTACCATGGTCCCTGCAAGTAAAGAATGCTCTCAGATAGCAGCAGGCCACACCTGGTAGCCACATAAAGGCTTCTTAAACGTGAGAACCAGAGGAAGATTATAGAGTAAAGCAAGTAAGATAGAACTGACTCAGAAAAGAAGACAGAACTGAAGGGAGGGACAATTGTAATGGACATTTGTCAAAACTAAAGTTTGGCTGTTTAAAGAAATAGTTCATAAAAATGGATTCCTCTACTCAGTCACGGAGTTGTGTTTTTATTATTTTTAAGACTTTTTGATAATTGTGATAGGTCTTTCCTGGAGCACCATGAGACAAACGAAAAATACCTTTTTCTACTCTATACTGAAAGAAAGATACACATAATAATGGTCATAATAAGAATAGGTATCAAATCATTGTTTCCTATGTATGCTGTAGGATGTGCTTCACAAGAACAATATGACAATAGCTAATGTGTATTAAGCATTATTATGTACAAGTCACCATTCAGTATTTTTATATGTTTTAACTCATTTAGTTCTCACAACACTATGGTATAATGTAAAAGCTATTGTTGTACCTATTGAATGAAAGAGAAATTTGGGATGGGTGGTGCCACATTTTGGTATAAACTCTTTGTATAAATCAAATATAATTTCTCTAAACCAGACCTCAGGCCTGCAGGGGTTCCAGCCCACTGGTGGCTCCTTTGGCTGGCCAGGCCCAGTGTTGTCAAGAGGAAGCAGAGGCCGACCACAAATGCTGGTAACGTTGCACTCCAACTTTAGTGGAGGGGATTTGTCGCCTCGTATGTCACAGGATTTTTTATCCCCATTTCTCTTAATTGTGGCAAAACACATGTAGAGTAACATAAAATTTACCATCTTAATCATTTAAGTATACAGTTACTAATGTTAAGTACATTCACATTGCTGTGCAATAAATCTCCAGAAATCTTGCAAAACTGAAACTCTACAGTCAACTTCCCATTCTCTCCTACGCCCAGCCCCTGCAACTACTATTTTACTTTCTGTCTCTATAAATTTGACTACTCTTGGTACTTCATATTAAGTGCAATCAGATAGTATTAGTCTTTTTCTGACTCATTTATTTCATGTGCCATAGTAATGCAAAACATTAACTTTTTGCTAATGCAAAAATTATCATTTTATAATGAGGTTTAAAATGTATACAAAAAGGAGCAATGACAACTGATGACTTCATGTTTCTATAACCCAAATGTAAATTATTTTAATTTACTTATTTTTTGCATGTCTAATAACTTATCTAGAGCAAGAGAAGTTTTAAATCAATATATGCTACCTATGACTTAGCCAAAATACATATTAATAATAGATATTACATAATTTATTATTATTGGTAAGATAACTGATACATTTTACATCATCAGGGTCTCAGATGTAAATTTATGAAGCACATGCTATGTCACTAAGAAATATATTGCAAGGCACTTCTAAGTTTTCATTTCACTTAGTTTCTTTCCTTTTTCAAAAAATAGAATATTTTTATCAATTACATGCCCCACAAAACCAACTAAAATTACATATTATATTTATATTTGAAAGACAAGTAGTCAACAATACTCTGCACTTTAAATTTGCTCTTAAAATAAAAGTTGAAAGGAGTGAAGTCAACAATTAGCTGGATGTTCTTGTAATCCACTAGATAATTTTATTCTTAGAAATTATTTTTGTTCATTTACAAATGGCATTAAGTAGATTGTGATTTCTTTATTAAAAAGGCGTTCTAAGTTCCAGTTTAAATTTCATACTTAAATTTATTTTTAACAAAGCTCAAATTTTCAGCTCTACATTGTCCTTTCATGACCTCTGATGGTGAAAGTGTAAACTGACGTTACAAAAACTATCAGAAATAATGCCACAAATTCCATTTACCTTATTATTGAAGACCTTTTTTCTTCTTTTCACATTTATTCACCTTGAGAATGTAATAGCATCAATTATTCAACAATATAGAAGTAATGTTGGGCAATTTCATACTAAAGTGTTTTTTTAAAAGACCTCTTATTCACAGATTGTAAGTCTCCAATTTATGTGCAATTTACATAGCAGAATGAATATTTCAGTGATACAGCACTTACTATGACTACCGATTTCAAACGTAAATTGAATAAATAATAGAATTAGATAAGTTGAAACAAATATTTTAACTTACAAAATCATTACTCTTCCTAAGTCTCTGCAGTTATGAGTAAGAAAGCAGACTTGGATATTAAAAACTGAATTATTTAGATTCATTTATTGTTTCAACTTCGTTAATAGATTATTGTCTAGGCCTGAGTTTCTCCCAAAAAGGCTTGCCCACAAGTAATTTATCTGAGAACATGAACCCAGAGAGCAGCTATATGAACAAGGGAGTAAAAACAGGGAAAATGAGAAAACTGAAACAAGAATGCATTGCCAAATGACTACAGCTATGGCTACCTTGTGCTGGATTCAAAGATCTTTTGAGAAGCCTTAATTAAATGCATGAAGAAAGGAATATCATTTCTCTATGAGCTTCCACTAATCATGAATGAAGGTGGCTCCTGGGACTTTGACTACCACATAACCACTTGCAATGGTTCAATGAACATTTCACACTTCAATGTCAGAAGAATTCCAAGGAAGGAAGCAAGAAGCTCACATCTTGGTTAAAAGTGAGGCACTCTCCAGCAGGAAGCTGGTCAAAGTCTACAAGAATTGGTTGTTGGAACAGGGATTGCAGTAAGATCTGGCACCAAAAGGATCTGAAGTGATGCGCGCAGTATTACCTGATACAGATCCTTTCCATGACTCAGATCTATCTTTTCCTTAAGTTCAAACTATTGCAGAGTTCCCTTTAAGGAGCTGGCCAGCCACAATCTCTGCAAGAGGGTTTCTGGAACTAGCTACAACTGCTACAGGTGATCCCCAGACTTTATTGAAAGGCATCATCTCTGTCTTCCATTGCCAATGCTAGATTTTTCTTGCCTTTGGCCATCATCTCAGCTGATTTAAGGTTTCTTGCCTGGTAGAGTAACCCAAACCTTTTTTCTCAAGGCTTGTTTTTCCCTTATCAGGTCATAGCTGCTATAATTACCCATTCACCATCATCACCTGGCACGAAAACACCAGGAGATGCATCAGTCAAGTCCATGGATAGTCCTCTCTGCCTTCAGCTACCCTGGCTTTTTACATAAATAAGGATAGACTAGATTTTTAACTATATTGATTTTCTTTTGCCTGCTGATCCAGGAATGAGGAGTCCAATCACTGGAATGAAGAGCCTAAAGAGATAGCCACCAAGAGATAGTCTATTTCTGTGGAACTCTTACCACACCCTCTGGCAGAAATGCTCTGCCTCCTGGAAACCAGAACCTCTAATCCAGCAAAGCCTAAGATTTCAAAGACAAGAAGAACAAACCTTACAAATAAGTCACCTGGGAGTACTCCCAGCCCTTGTTTTCTGAATCCATGTATTCTATCGTAAAAGACACAGAACCATATGTCAGCCTCTGATATAATACATACCTATATCTCATCCTGTCCCAACCTGGAACTTTAGCTGAGTCTACCACAGGCTATTTTACCATAGGTCATCTGCTTCCATGTGATGAGGTATTTAGTAATCCCAGTGGACTCAATGGTCATGCACCTGTTGCTGAACCACCTTTGCCATAAATTGAGCTGTTTGGGCAGAGAGAATGTTGTGAGAGATGCTGTGTCAGTAGGTGACACTTTCTGTAAGTCCTCAGTTGGTGGTGCTGGTGGAGACTCTACTCACAGAGAATGCAAATCCATTACCACAGTAGGTTTTAACTCCAGCAAGGATGAATTGCTGCCATCTCCATGATGGAAAGGATCTAATAAAATGAATTTGATATAAAATGACCAGCTGGAACCTGACAATTTCATATTGGGGTCTCAGCACCAGCCTCTACTGCTGACAAGTTGCACATTCAGCAGGGGGCAGTAGTTAGATCATCATTAAGGAGCTGTGCCCATTAATAGCCTCTTTTCCAGCTGTGGTGGCAAATTTGTTCACAAACCAATTGTCCAAGCCGTGAGGTATGTAAAAACAAATGAGAGCAACAGCTTATATCCACAGAGAAACCTAACTTGTGTTATTTGTTGTCAAGTCCTCCTATTTAGAGTGCTCTTTGGTGAGCTTTAACACAAGGCACAGCAATGCTGTACTAGTCCATTTTCATATTGCTGATAAAGACATACTCAAGACTCGGCACTTTCCAAAAGAAAAAGGTTTAACAGACCTACAGTTCCACGTGGCTGAGGAGGCCTCACAATCATGGTAGAAGGTGAAAGGCACGTCTCACAGGGCGGCAGACAAGAGAAGAGAGCTTGCGCAGGGAAACTCCCCTTTTTAAAACCATCAGATCTCATGAGACTCATCCACCATCATGAGACCAGCATAGGAAAAACCTGCCCCATGGTTCAACCACCTCCCACTGGGTACCCCCCACAATGTGGGAATTCAAGATGAGATTTGGGTGGGGACACAACCAAAGCATATCAAATGCACATGCCATGTGCCCACTCCCATAGATCCATCACATGCCTCTTTCCCCAGATGTACTGTCTTTGATATTCTGATCTTGTTTTTATCAAGGCCTCTGAGTAAAAAGCAAAGCCATTTGTCACTGCCTATTAGTCTATGCATATGCTATAGCTAATACCTTAGGCCATGTCTATCTCCATATAAGTAACTGGTAATATGTTCTGCTTATAGCTCTTTGAACTGGGAGAATTTCCCTGTACCACGTTTCTTTAGGGATACCTGTGAGTGTAGCAGTAGACTAACACCAGTCTATTTGTGGTTGGCACCAATATATCACCCTTATTTCTGTGTGAACCAGACCAGGGTACTTTCTTCTTCATTGGTTGGTCATAGGAAATGCCCTTGAGGTAACAGGAAGAGGAATTCCTGTGTGAATCAGGAAGCAGCATTAGTGTGAAAGAAGTAATTATGGGAGTCCTGTTTATCCATTCAGGTAAAGTACATAACTTCTACATTCTGTACCTTCTCAGGCCTTGTACCGTTTCCACAATACAGTGGATTTCTCCTGTGCCTATTTGATGTTAGACTTCATAAAGCTGATAATTCTCAGTTCTATATAGCTCTAGTCACATAATCACTTGGCCATTTATTTTTCTTTCTGTTTTTTAGCTTTATATTTCTTTATTTCAGGTAAGTTTTCTTCTATAATATCCTTGAATGCTTTAAATATATATTTTTTGATTGTGATAAAAGATGCATAAAAGTTGCCATCTTATCCATTTTTAAGTGTACAGTTCAGTGCCACTAAGTACTTTTCATATTACAACTTTTACCACCAACCATTTCCAGAACTTCTTCATCTTCCAAAACTGACTTCATAGCCATTAAACAATAATTCTACATTCCTCCCTCCCCTATGTCTCTGGAAACCACCATTCTACTTTTCGTCTCTATGAATTGGATGACTCTAGGTACCTTATGTAAGTGGAATCATAAAATACGTATCTTTTTATGACTGGTTTATTTAATGTAGGTTAATATTTTCAAGGTTCATTCATGTTGTATAAATGTCAGAATTTCCTTCCTTTTTTTTCGCACCTTTTATTATACTTTAAGTTTTGGGATACATATGCAGAATGTGCAGGTTTGTTACATAGATATAAATGTGCCATGGTGGTTTGCTGCACCCATCAACCCATCATCTACATTAGGTATTTCTCCTAATACTATCTCTCCCCTAGGCCCCCACCCACCGACAGGCCCCAGTATGTGATGTTCCCTTCCCTGTGTCCATGTGTTCTCATTGTTCAACTCTCACTTATGAGTGAGAACATGCAGTGTTTGGTTTTCTGTTCCTGTGTTAGTTTTCTGAGAATGATGGTTTCCAGCTTCATCCATGTCCCTGCAAAGGACGTGAACGTGTCCTTTTTTATCGCTGCATAGTGTGCCATGGTGTATATGTGCCACATTTTCTTTATACTGTCTAACATTGATGAGCATTTGGGTTGGTTCTAAGTTTTTGTCATTGTTAATAGTGCTGCAATAAACATACATATGCAAGTGTCTTTAGAGTAGAAGATTTATAATCCTCTGAGTATATCCCCAGTAATGGGATTGCTGGGTCAAATGGTATTTCCAGTTCTAGATCCTTGAGGAATGAGCACACTGTCTTCCACAGTGGTTGAACTAATTTACAGTCCCACCAACAGTGTAAAAGCGTTCCTATTTCTCCACATCCTCTCTAGTATCTGTTTCATGACTTTTTAATGATCACCATTCAAACTAGTGTGAGATGGTATCACATTGTGGTTTTGATTTGCATTTCTTTAATGACCAGTGATGATGAACTTTTTTTCATATATTTGCTGACCTGACCACATAAATGTCTTCTTCTGAAACAGCCTCAAGTCAGAACTTGCTATTGTCAATTCAGGGATTCAACTTCTTCCTGGTTTAGTATCTGGAGAATGTATGTGTCCAGAAATTTATCATTTCTTCTAGATTTTCTAGTTTATTTGTGTAGAGTTGTTTATGGTATTCTCTGATGATAGTTTGTATTTCTGTGGTATCAGTGGTGATATCCCTGTTATCATTTTTTATTTTGTCTATTTGATTCTTCTCTCTTTTCTTTGTTATTCATCTGCCTAGTGGTCTATTTTGTTAATTTTTTCAAAAAAAACACATCCTGGATTCATTGAGTTTTTTTGAAGTTTTTTCATATCTCTTCTTCAGTCCTATTCTGATCTTGGTTATTTCTTGTCTTCTGCTAGCTTTTGAATGAGTTTGCTCTTACTTCTCTAGTTCTTTTAATTGTGATGTTAGGGTGTCGATTTTAGATCTTTCCTGCTTTCTCCTGTGGGCATTTCATGCTATAAATTTTCCCTCTAAGCACTGCTTTAGCTCTGTCCCAGAGATTCTGGTATGTTCTGTTTTTGTTCTCATTGGTTTCAAATAAATTCTTTATTTCTGTCTTAATTTTGTTATTTACCTAGTAGTCATTCAGGAGCAGGTTATTCAGTTTCCATATAGTTGTGCAGTTTTTAGTGAGTTTCTTAATCCTGAGTTCTAATTTAATTGCACTGTGGTTTTAAGACATTAATGGTCAAGCACTCAGTCTCTATCTGAACCAAGTAAAACACTAAAAGCTTTTCAAATTGGCAAGTAGTTTTCAACAGCAGAAAACATGACCTTCTTCAATAGCTACTGATCTGTCTTCTTGCTATGCAACTGACACTTAGAGAATGTTTAAAACACCCTTATTTACCACGGATATTGCTAGCCACCATCAGATTTGCTGGGTCATGTGGACCAAACTGCCAGTAAGCTTGCACTACTATCGGAACCTGTTACGGACCGTTCTATTGCTCTTAGTAAAAGTAAAGTCCAATAAATAAATGGGTTAGTACAGTACTCTCAAATGCAGTATATGCTGCTTCTAAAATCTAAAAGGATCCATGAAGCACTATGACTTTTTCTGGGTGGGAGATTCCAATGTGTAACAATTTGTTTTTCATCTTTACCTTTTCTAATCATCTAAAACATCAAAAATGTGGCAGGGGTCTAAAACTTTGTGGGTTTCATATCTCAACCTCTGGTGTCCATGTGCCTAATTAGGGCATCTAGAATAATTGCCACTTCCTCCTTATCTAGTGCAATTAGCATGATGCCATCAATATAGTAGACCATCCTGATGTTGTGAAATGACAGGCCAATCAAAGTTCCTACAGGCTACATTGTGCTAGAGAATAGCCGAGTTAATATAGCCATGGGGGGAAATAGTGAATCTGAATTGTTAATCCTACCCAAATGCATACCAACTACTTTTCAGGCTTTTTCCAAAGGGGATTTAAAAACATATTTGCTATATATGCAGAGGTAATAGTCTCTGCCATCCCTCCCAGGAAGAGGTCTTGATTCTGATTTACTCACTTGGATGGAGGTGGAGTATTTTCAGAGACTTCTACTTAGTACTTCCTACCATAATGGCTCCACAGATCCAGGAACCAGCATAAGACTTACATAGTTGGAAATTTTATAAATTATTTATTTATGGACTGGAGAAACAATCAAAGAGTCAGCCACAGATCCGTTGTAACCTCTGTAAGACATACTAGGCTAAGACTCATTTACCTTTCCTCCATATGCCCTCATTCTCACTGGAAGGCTATGATAGCATTTTAGGTTCCCTGGGACCAGTATTAGCTCATACCTTTATATATATATAAACCCCAGAACCTAAAGTGTACCCCGGGGCCTAAGGTGGAATAATATATATTATTATTGCACTTTAGGTTCTGGGGTACATGTGCAGAACATACAGGATTATTGCATAGGTACATACATGGCAATGTGGTTTGCTGTCTCCATCCCCCCATCGCCTATATCTGTCATTTCTCCCAATGTTATCCCTCCCCAACTCCCTACCCTTGGCTGTCCCTCCCCAATTCCCCACCAACAGACCCCAGTGTGTAATGCTCCCTTCCCTGTGTCCATGTGTTCTCATTGTTCAACACCTACCTATGAGTGAGAACATGTGGTGTTTGATTTTCTGTTCTTGTGTCAGTTTGCAGAGAATGATGGTTTCCAGATTGGTTTCCATGTCCATAAAAAGGACACAAACTTATCACTTTTTTATGGCTGTATAGCATTCCATGGTGTATATGTGCCACATTTTCCTTGTCCAATCTGTCATCAATGGGCATTTGGGTTGGTTTTAGGTCTTTGCTATTGTAAACAGTGCCACAATGAATATACGTGTGCATGTGTCTATGTAATAGAAAGATTTATAATCCTTTGGATATATACCCAGTAATGGGATTGTTGGGTCAAATGGAATTTTTATTTCTAGGTCCTTGAGGAATTGCCACACTGTCTTCCACAATGGTTGAACTAATTTACACTCCCACCAACAGTGTAAAAGTGTTCCTATTTCTCCACATCCAGCATCTGTTGTCTCCAGATTTTTTAATGATGGCCATTCTAACTGGCGTGGGATAGTATTTCAATGTGGTTTTGACTTGCATTTCTCTAATGACCAGTGATGATGAGCATTTATCGTATGTTTGTTGGCTGCAGAAATGTCTTTTTTTTTTAAAAGTATCTGTTCATATCCTTCACCCACTTTTGAATGGGTTTGTTTGTTTTTTTCTTGTAAACCTGGTTTAGTTCTTTGTAGATTCTGGATATTAGCCCTTTGTCTTATGGGTAGATTGCAAAAATTTTTTCCCATTCTGTTGATTGCCGATTCACTCTAATGATTGTTTCTTTTGCTGTACAGAAGCTCTAGAGTTTAATTAGATCCCATTTGTCTATTTTGGCTTTTGTCGCCAGTGCTTTTGGTGTTTTAGTTATAAAGTACTTGCCTATGCCTGTGTCCTGAGTGGTTTTGCCAAGGTTTCCTTCTAGGGTTTTTATGGTGTTAGGTCCTATTTTTAAGTCTTTAATCCATCTGGAGTTAATTTTAGTGTCAGGTGTCAGGAAGGGGTCCAGTTTCTGCTTTCTGCACATGGCTAGCCAGTTTTCCCAACATCATTTATTAAACAGGGAATCCTTTCCCCATTGCTTGTTTTTGTCAGGTTTGTCAAAGATCAGATGGTTGTAGATGTGTGACGTTGCCTCCGAGGCCTCTGTTCTGTTCCATTGGTCTAAATCTCTGTTTTGGTACCAGTACCATGCTGTTTTGATTACTGTAGCCTTGTAGTATAGTTTGAAGTCCAGCAGTGTGATACCTCCAGCTTTGTTCTTTTTGCTTAGAATTGTCTTGGCTATGTGGGCTCTCTTTTGGTTCCATATGAAGTTTAATGTGGTTTTTTCCAGTTCTGTGAAGAGAGTCATAGGTAGCTTGATGGGGTTAGCATTGAATCTATAAATTACTTTGGGCAGTATGGCCATTTTCACAATATTAATTCTTCCCAGCCATGAGTGTGGAATGTTTTTCCATCTGTTTGTGTCCTCTTTTATTTCCTTGAGCAGTGGTTTGTAATTTTCCTTGAAGAGGTCCTTTACATCCTTTGTTAGTTGTGTTCCTAGGTATTTTATTCTCTTTGTAGTAATTGTGAATGGCAGTTCATTCTTGATTTGGCTCTCTTTAAGTCTGTTATTGGTGTATAGGAGTGCTTGTGATTTCTGCACATTGATTTTGTATCCTGAGACTTTGCTGAAGTTCCTTATCAGTTTAAGGAGATTTTGGGCTGAGACGATGGGGTCTTCTAAATATACAATCATGTTGTCTACAAATAGAGACAATTTGACTTCCTCCTTTCCTAATTGAAAACCCTTTATTTCTTTTTCTTGCCTGATTGCTCTGACTAGAACTTCCGAATACTATATTGAATAGAAGTGGTGAGAGAGGGCATCCTTGTCTAGTGCCAGATTTCAATGGAAATGCTTCCAGTTTTTGCCCATTCAGTATGATATTGGCTGTTGGTTTGTCATAAATAGCTTTTATTATTTGGAGATATGTTCTGTCGATACCTAGTTTATTGAGAGTTTTAGCATAAAGGGCTGTTCAATTATGTCAAAGGCCTTCTCTGCATCTATTGAGATAATCATATGGTTTTTGTCTTTGGTTCTATTTATGTGGTGGAATACGTTTATAGACTTGCGTATGTTGAACCAGCCTGGCATGCCTGGGATGAAGCCTATTTGATCGTGATGGATAAGCTTTCTAATGTGCTGTTGCAATCAGTTTGCCAGTATTTTATTGAAGATTATTGCATCTATGTTCATCATGGATATTGGCCTGAAGTTTTCTTTTTTTGTTGAGTCTCTGTTGGGTTTTGGTATCAGGATGATGTTGGTTTCATAAAATGATTTGGGAAGGATTCCCTCTTTTTGGATTGTTTGGAATAGTTTCAGAAGGAGTAGTACCAGTTTCTCTTTGTATGTCTGGTAGAACTTGGCTATGAACCCATCTGGACCTGGGCTATTTTTGGGTCGTAGGCTTTTAATTGCTGCCTCAACTTCAGCCCTTGTTATTGGTCTATTCAGGTTTTGACTTCTTCCTGGTTTAGGCTTGGGAGAATGCAAGTGTCCAGGAATTTATCCATTTCTTCCAGGCTTACTAGTTTATGTGCATAGAGTTGTTTGTAATAATCTCTGATGATGGTTTGTATTTCTATGGAATCTGTGGTGATATCCCCTTTATCGTTTTTTATTGCATCTATTT